>PVHX01006814.1:0-96961 GCA_004024805.1 Geosciurus inauris
CACTGGGTTCCATCCTCAGCACCACATAAAATAAATAAAGATATTGTGTTCATCTACAACTAAACAAAATATATTAAAAAAAAAAATAGATAACTTGCCTCTGCTCCAACCTGTTGCTAAGGTAACCTGTCCCAGGGATTGTCCCTCCTGAGAGAGAGTTGTTAATTACTCCTCTTCCTGCCCAGATCATTTTAATTTGGCCCTTCCCTCTGTCCACCTGTTTCTCACCTTTTGGCCATCCTACCTAGCACCTCCTGGGCCTAGTCCCAGTAGGCAGGAAGGAGAGATAAGTGGAAAAGAGCAGAACAAAGGAAGCCTAGGACATAAAAAAGGCAGAATACCCATACTTCTGTGGATACCAGGATACCAGCTATGGCCCCTTCTCCCTCCTGGGAGAAGTCTATGTTACCTCTTTTTAAATAAACCTTAATTAAATGCTTGCCTCAGCGTGCTTCCCTAACGTTCAAACTTCAACATTTGATGAAGCAGAACTCGTCACCAGTAACTGGCGGTATCAGGAGCAAAGAAGGGGGTGGGTAGCTGAGTGTCTTGGTAGGCACAGAGAGAATCATAGGAACCCAGTTGTCTTTTCTGTTTCCTTTTAAGGTATTTTGGTGTTTGACTGATAGAGCTTCTACTTGGTAGGCAATAGACTGGGACTAGCTGGTATGAGAAGTGTTAATGATCCCCAGAATTTGAAAGGTTCTTAAACAAAAGGCACATACAGAGTCTGCCATGAAGGTTATTCACAGGTAATAATAATGAAAATCTCACCAACCTTCATTAAGCTGTTCTTTATTTGTCAAGTATTGCTGTAGGCATTTAACATATAACCTATGACAACAACATAAAAGTCAATGGTTTTATGGTCTTAATCTTATGGGTGGGAAAAATTAAGGCAGATAAGGTATAAATAAGTACAGAAATACTCCCCTATCAGCTTCCTGTCAAAACTTGTTACTATCCATTGTCAGTGAGAATATAAAGAGACCACTAATGAGGAATTATAATTTTATATAACCTTCTTGTAAGACAATTTAGCATTAGAGATGGGTATTTTAAATGTCCTTATCCTTGACTTAACAAATATATTCCCGGAAACTGTCACATTCATGCCCACAACATTACATATAACAACACAAGCCACAATAACAATAGCACATGTTAAAAGTATATCAACTTTAAAAATGGTTTAAAATATTATATCTGTTGTATTTGTTTCCCAGAGCTGCAGTATCAATCTACTAAACTCATGATGTAAAGCAAGAGAAACTTACTGGCTTTCAGTTCTGAAGGCTTTCACACTTTCAAAACCAAGGTTTTTGCAAGTCTATGCTATCTGTGCAGGTTCCCAAGAGTACCCCTTTGCCTGATCCAGCTTCTGGTGGTGCCTGGCAGTCCTTGATTTGCAGATTCCTGACTGTTATCACTTGGTGTCCTCTCTGTCTTTCTTCTCTGTGAATGTCTGTGTCCCCACTTCTTATAAAAACACACATGGTTGGATTTTAGTTCACCTTAATCTAATATGGCTTCAGACTAATTAAATGTGCAAAATTTTGTTTATAAGCAAGATCACATCCTGAGATTTGAGGGACATTCATTTTGGGGGTGCCACTATTCAAAACCAGTATATCCATGCTAGAATATTTCATTGTACAAATAACGATGTTTATTGTAAGGTGAACATCTGTGAAGTTCCCACGTGTCAGATACTGAGCAAAGTCCTTATACAGATTGTCAACTATATTCCTTACCGCATTCTTAAGATGTATTTTTTTAGTGCTATGGATTGATGAAGACACTGAAGCTTCCAGAACAAATCAGTTGTGCAAGGAGACATAGGCAGTAAGAAGAGACATGAGTCAGACTTTTATGTGCTTGAGTATAGTATCCACACTCTTAACTATGAGCTCACTCAGAACAAAGAGAAGTTATATATTATATGTAAAATTATATATAATTTTATGTAAATATAATATAAAACATGATATAATAGTACATTTAGAAATCAGAGATATTTCTAGAACAATATGTAAAGTGTGATACCATTTCTACCCATAAGACATATATCTATGATTATAATTATACTATGGAAATATGTTAAATTTTATAATATAAAAATGATAATTTGTACATAAATCACACCAGGTATTTGTCAAAAGCCAATCATGAATGCATCAGGATAGGGTGAAATGTGGCTATCACTTAAATGTTTTATATGCTATTGAGTATATAATTTGTTATTTTTGCAAAAAAACATAGATTTTATAATTTCAAAAATATATAATTAAGGATAGGAAATTCGGATTTCACCAATTTTAACCAGAGTTGCTCTTACTGATATTAAAATCATTCAGGTAGAAGGGAAATAGATGGAGTGCAGTGGGCTTCATCAAGGAGATTTTGTATTCACAATGTAATAGATGAGTAACCTCTCATTGGATTCTTTTTATAATAGGAATTTGTTCATCCATTCATTTACTGTTCATTAAGTGAACAGAAATATTTGAGTACCACCTCTGTATTATTCCTAATGCCACTTCCAGATCTAATATTGTATGAGTATGTTTATATGTATGAGCACAAGAGTAGGTTATTAATGCATTTAGACACGCAAAAAAGGATCAAGGGTGGGGAAAAGTTTACAGCATTTATAAGAAAATAGAATGTACTTAATTAAATATTTATGGAAATACAAAGCTTGAAAACAAATAAAAGGTGGAAATCTACCTAGTAGTCTTCTTTATGTAGTTATGTTTTTGCTTTTGCTTTCAGTGTTTAATTCCCTAAATATAATTTCTTGTGGATTTTACTCATTATTGTATCCCCAGAACCCAACACATTTCTTGCCATATAGTAAAAATTCTACATCAACTAGCTAAATTCATTGCTTTAGTAAAAACAAATGAGATAAATGTGAAATATTTTCACAAGCATACCATGCCACACCAGAGGCTACACTACATGGTGAAAAGGGCCCTGGATTTGCAGTCAGCCTCCAGGGTTCAGAACCATCCTCTGCTTTGCATTATTTGTTGCTGAACCCCCTAGAAGTCACTCAGCTCTCTGAGCCTCACTATCCCTGGCAGTAATCAGCAGGTCTTAGTATTTTGCCAAAATAATTTACATAATTTCTTCCAGAATCAAATGAGATAATGGATATTGTGGGTTTTAAGAGTCTTTGAGTTTTCTGTGAATATCAGCAATTATTAATGATGCAAATTCAGAGAAATTCACTCATCCATCTCACCCACAGCTAGATTCCTGTAGCACAATGTTAGTGCTCCCTTATAGTTTATTCATGAAGGTCATAGCTACTTCAAGATGTTGAGCTTTTTGAAGGAAAAGATAGTGTTGTATACATTTTGAACCCACAAGGCATAGAAAGTTGCCAGGTAGATGGTAAACATAACTGGTATTTCTTAATGAAATTTAAGTAAATTTTACTTGATTTAAAAATAATGATTTGAGTAACTGAAAAGATATTTTTTTTGTTTTTATCATCATTATCACTATAACAAAAATACAAATAAATCCTCCTAAGCCAAGGCAAACAAAGAAAATAAATGCCCATACTCCTACAATTTTAAGGCCAGCCAGTCTTAAATTCTAAGAGCACAGCTTCCTATGCCCTTCTTTGTGTATATTCGGAGGCCTGCATTGCACAGTGAAAAATCAATCTGGGCTTTGTTATTTATGGGGTGTTTATATCATCACACTCTTTATGTAATACTTTTAAATTTGGTTTTCTCATCTTCAAAATGGAAGTAATAGCGCCTACCTGGTGAAACGATAGGGGATTAAGAAAATCAATTGAATTGATGGTGCAATGCCCATTTTTTTCCCTGTATTCTGAACATCTTTGCATGTCAATGAACATACTTCTTTAACACTGTGTCAAATGATTGCATCATATTCTAGTGAAGACTATCTAAATGGAGGTGCAGATTGAGTGAGCTGCCTCTGTCTATGTCTCTCTGCTGGATGGTTTCTCAGATGGAGTTAACTCTGAAACTCCTCTTGACTGCTTCCCAATGACTCCTCTCCAGTTCAGATTCCATTTCCCTCTGCATCTTCTTACAACATACCTTTAAAGATGACAAACTCTGGGCCAAGAACCTATGCTCATCAAGCAATTCTGTCTGCTGGTTGGCCTCTTCAGTTGCCATCAGTCCTGCTCTGTGGAGCTGATAAGATAGATGGCAAACATTTCTTTGCCTATAGCCTCTTCAAATACCTCAGTGTTCCAGTTGAGGAGGGAGTACAAAGAGGTGGAAAATTGCCGATGCCAGTGACAACTCTCCCCTAAAAATCTTCTGGGATGTGATGTTTCTGATAATTAGGGGCAGTGTCCTTTGCTGTGTGGCTATGAGGAAATGATTTTATATATACTCACAGGCACTGGTTTAACGTCCCAATAAATTGTTGTTCAAGGGAGTAGCTACTACTTAATAGGAAGAATTTCAGCTCCAAAATTCCAGGATGAATTCCAGTTCTAAAATTAATGCCTAAAACCTGGAGCATGTGTAGCTGGATGTGATTCCTGACTTCGTCACTTACTGGCAGTGTCATCCTGGGAAATTTCATTAGCTTCTCCCAGCCACGGTTTCTTCAACTTCCTTGTGGTTCTAATAAGAATACCCACCCTGCTTATTCATGAGCTGTTTAAAAGAATAAAAGTAGAATTACATTTGTGATGTAATTTTACATTTGTAGATAGCTAAAATATGCTTTCCTTAATCTTCTTGTCACAACATGTTAGTGGGTTTTTTTTCAGCTGTTTAGTTTTGTTTGGAGAATAGTCCACTCCCCTCAACCAATCCACATAGTTTGGGTGGTTCTACACCTTCATTCTTTTGGTACTGGGGATTGAACTCAGGGGCACTCGACCACTGAGCCACATCCCCAGCCCTATTTTGTGTTTTGTTTAGAGACAGGGTCTCACTGAGTTGCTTAGCACTTCGCCATTGATGAGGCTGGCTTTGAACTCAAGACTCAAGCATGCCAATGTGTTGGCATTCTCCTGTCTCAGCCTCCCAAAGTGTTGGGATTACAAGCGTGTGCCACCGTGCCCAACTTACACCTTATTTTTTTATGGGTTGAAGAATGACACAATGACATGCAATCAATATGTTCTGTGTCCTGTGCTACTCTTACTGAGGCTCACTGTACTGATGTTTGGACCAACAAAACTTAGTAGAGCCATTAAAACTATTAGGAACAAGGTTTTTTTGTTTGTCTTGTTTTGTTTTTGTCATTGGGATCGCTCTGGACAGTAGGATGTAAGCTAATAGCTGCTCTGAGTACTATATATAGGTACTCTACCAAGAGTAAAGTCAATACAGAGAAAAATACTGTTGAGAAACAGAGATGACATTGTTAGAGCTTTGGTTCCAACAGAAATTTTCAATTACATAAACCAATAGTTTTCTCTTAAACAAAAGCATAGTTTGAGTTTTCTATCTCTTCTAACTAAATGAATCCAGAATAACAAATTATTATTATATGTGTGTGTGCGTGTGTGTATATATACAGAAAATGTATATATATAGGAAATATATATATATATATATAAAATGAGTCCTAAAGAAATTAGATGAGTTGCCGAATGCTCACCACTATGAAGTAGAATATCTAAGCAGGTTAGCATGTGATTTCTAGAGCCTAGTATGCTGGGTTGAATCCTGGTTCAATTTTTTATTACTGTTTCTATCACTCATTAACTATAGGACCTTGAGCAATGTGTTGGCATTCTCCGAGTTTCTTTGTAAAGTGAAGATCATGGTCCTTATCTCATAGGTTTTTTATCCCATATGTACTCCCTCAGATACCAGAAACATTAAATAATTATTGGTGTTATTGTTTGGAGCTTAAATGTACCCCAAAGGCCCATGTGTTGAAAGGTTGGTCTCCAAATGTGCCATGATATTGCGAGGTGGTAGAAATTTTAGGAGGTGGGGTCTAGTGGAAGAAAGTTAGGTCACAGGGGCTATGCTCCTGAGGGGGATATGGGGACTCAGGCTCTTCCTATTTCACTTTTCAGCCACCATGAAGTGGGTATAATTGTTCCACCATGTGCTTCCTGCCATGATGTCCTGCCTCACCACAGGTTCAAAAGCAGTGGAACCAACCAACCATGGACTAAAACCTCTGAAACCATGAAAACCACGAACCAAAATAAACCTTTCCTCCTCTAAGTTTATCATTTCAGGTATTTTGCTACAGTGATGGTCAACATAACTATAATGAAAACAGCTAAAAGTAATACCGGTTGAGTATCACTTATTCAAAGTGCTTGGGACCAGAAATGTTTCATATTTGGATTTTTTGGGGGATTTGAGTATATTTTCATATACATAATAAGATATCTTAGAGATGGGACCAAGCTCAGCATGAGATTCATTTATGTTTCAAATATATTTTATATATACAGCCTGAAGAAAATTTTGTGCAATATTTTCTGCATGCCTGCATTTTTACTAGGACCTGCCGCATGAGGTCAGGTGTGGAATTTTTCACTTATGGTGTTTTGTTGGCCCCTCCAACATTTCAGATGTTGAAATGTTTCAGATTTAGAACACTCAACCTGTATAACAATAGCAATTGTATAATGCTAATTATTACTACTTGGGATCCAAATACAGGGATCTGATTTTTATTCCTGTATTTTTTCTACTATTTTTTCTCTTATTAAGATGAATAACACAAAAGGCAAAGGTCCATGAGTCATTAAATCCCAGTGAAAGAAAGAATGAAGAGATTGAAGCCTGAGTGACAGGGCTCCCAGTGCTATAATCCAGGCCAGATCCTGGGAATGCCATGAAGCAAGCCAAGGAGCTTCCCAGGCCTTTGCAGCTTAGCTGGCCTGCTGGCAGCCATTTGGAATCACTGCTGTAAATCTCCCTGTGCTTCCTCACCACTGGCCTGACCATCTCCCTTGAGAGCTCATCTACTTCCCACTTATGTGAATTCCTCTGAGGGCAGAGTGGCAGCCTGGAATGGCACAGATACCACCTTAAATTACTGGCTTCCTGCTCCAGCCCAGCTGCTCGCTTATTTCAGAAGCAGCTTGGAACACTGCATCACTGTCTCTGAGCAGCTTGGGGGACGACGGTTGACAAGGATTCCATCAGGCAGCTGCTGGGATCCATGTTTGTTTCTCCTCCGTGGAAGCTGGGCCTTCCCGGTGATATTTCACTCCTTAAGAAAAGAGTCAATCTGGCAGCAATCCCATATTCAGAGGTGAGATCTGAATGATGAAACTCAAAGCAATCACCAGCTCCTGCTCCTAATTTCCAACCTGAACCTAAAACCCAAGCAGTATTATAATTAGTGCAATTAGTGATTTAGGTGCATAGGGTCTGAGGTTAGTCAGAGCTAGGTTTAAACTCCATTTCTGCTTACTATCTCTGATGATCTTGGATAAATATCTTACTATCTGTGCTTATGGCCCTTGGTCTCTAATTCTTGGAATGCATAGAAGTTAACTTTGCCACAGTGATTGTGCATAGTAAGCCAGCACAAAATACAGTAGTTCAAAACAAAACCACTCATTTTCATAATGCAGGGGTTTGGCTGATTGAGGATGGGCTCTGCTGAGGAGTTCTCCAGGCTGCAACATCAGAATTAGCTCTGCTTTTCCCTGTTGTTTGGGCTGGTTGGCTTGAACCAACTTGTCTCAACTTCCTTGGGTCAGCAGATTAAGTCAGCCTCATTCTTCCTCTGGGATTGCCAAAGTAAGCAAGAACATGTGAAAATACACGAAGCCTCTTCAGGCCAAGGTTTGGAAATAGTACATTATTATGACTTTCTTATATCATTGCCCAAAGAAAATCAGATATCTTATCCTTAAAGTTAGGGAACAGGGAGGAAAATTTAGCCTAGGATGATGCTACAGCATAGGTAAAACAATAAGACATGAACTGAGTGAATAAAACTTCAATTTTTTAGAGGACTCTTTGAAATGAGGAGGTAAAGAGCTTGAAAAACTACTTGTAGTACTGGTATAATTGTAGCTAAATAATTTCTTGTCTAATTTTGTTAGTCAATTAACTCTATTTTATAAACCCTGTGCTAATCATTTGACTTCCCACTGTCAAACCATTCATTCCTTATCCTTCTCTCTCTCTCTCTCATCTCTCTCTGTCTCTTTGTTCTGAAGTATAAGGAATGACAACATATTTTCTAGAAACTCTTTGGTTTCTTCTTAGATTAGTTGATGAGAAGAATCGACGGACAACTGAAGAAGAGGAAAAGTGATAAACTCTGGGGTTATTTTCCCTGTCTCTCTGACTTGGGTGGCTTCACGATATGGTATCTTATCTGGAGCTCCAGCTCCCATTGACCTACCCCTGAGTTATGCAGCTGTAGAATTGGCAGCTTCACTAGTTCTCATTAAATCTCCTGCATTAGAGATGAAGTGGCTTTCTTTTCTTGGAATCCTTAGATTTACTCAGAATCTCTTATTTGGCTTTATTACTTTGCTTTTCCCCATCTGTTCCATCAATTAAAATAAATTCCGTCTACTTGTGAAACTTAGCAATGTTTCTATTTTCCCGACCAGACTTTGGCTGTATTAGATATATACTGCTATGTAATAAATTATCACAAACTTAGAGGCTTAACACAACATCATTTGGTATCACTTGGTTCTGTTGATGAACAATCCAGGTTGGCATATTTTCTTCTGTAGACAATACTAAATTATATCTGGCTGGACTTGGCTCTTATCTGGGATCCTTGGGAGAATGATCTTCTTCCAACCCATTCATGTTGCTGAAAAATTCATTTCTCTGATTTTATAGGACTGAAGTCCTCACTTCCCTTCCTTCTCTGGCTTTAGAGTTACCCATGTTCCTTCGTACATGCCCTCCACTTCCATGATCAAAGCAACAATGACACTGAGCAGTTCTCATACATCAAATCTCCTTGATTCCTCTTTTGCTAGCACTGGGCAAAATCTCTTTGTTTGTAGGGATTGATATGATTATGTTGGAGGTTATCCAGTTAATCCAAGATCATCTCCCTTTCTTAAAGTCAACTTCATGAAATATATAAATTAAATAACAATTATGTAATATGAACAACAGAATTGTCACATTGTTCACAGGTTCATATCGAGTAGGGTAAGACAGGACATCTTTGGGCGGCCATTAGAAAAATCAGCCCGTCTTACTGACTTATGCAACAGGGCACTGATTTTCCTTGTCCACAATAATATTGCAGAGTACACTGTAGCTATGCTTAACATTTGTTAGGCTCCCAGTAGATATTGTGAATTATGGAATATATAAACAGATATTTCTAAAGCATTGTCTGAGCTTTCCCAAGATTCATAAAATCCAGCACATTTTATATATTTTCTTAATCTTGTCAGAGAACCTGAATGATACAACTTGATATGACATTTGAAACTCACTTGAATCAGTTTAATAATTAAATTTAAAATCAGATCTCAAAAGATTTCAGTAAGTTGAAAAAAGTGCTTTAAACAAATTTAAAAAGGATGACTCTAAAGTCTCAAATTTAAATTCCTAAAATATCTTTACAATAAGAAAATAAGACTTATGTGTAGCACCTATAAAAAATTAGTTGTCAAGTTCAATGTGTATCAGCCGTGTAAAACAGCTGCTCTGAAAACTGAAACAATTGAAAGCTAAATTAAAGACATATAATGTTATGCTCCAGGTAGGAGATAACTCTGTTTCATGTTTTCTGGTAAAACCATCCATGTTTCAGGTAGTATAATTCAGAGGGGATGGAGATAAATACAAATATATCAGGAGGAGAAAATTTACGTTTTGTGTGGTCTACAAATTACGCCATATGGATGTCAAGTTTAAAGTGACTAGGCTCAGAGGACAAATGAGAAATATGAGCATTACCAGGAGATAAACCGAGTTGGATGGCTCAATGTAACAACCATCTCCAAAGCTAGGGAGGAGCATATGGTCAGTAACTGCTTATGGGCCACACATTTCCCTCTGGAGCAAGGAAGTTCTGTGACTTGATAGTGGCGATGGTTGTGCCTTGTCATGAATCTACACAATGCCACTGAATTATAAACTTTCAAATGGTTTACAAAGCGTATGTTCTGTATACTTTACAATAAGAAATAAAAACCAAAATGGTTAAATGGGAAATTTGTCTATGTGTTTGTTTTGTCACAATGGAAATAAATCTCAGAAATTTAATACTACCATTTAAACCTGATTCTCCATCAAAATCATTTGGAAGGACTTGTTAAAAATATGTACCTGACACTTTACACCGGAGATTCAAAAATCTAGAGTGATGCTTCATAATTCATGTTTTAAACAGATATTTATTGAATACCTCATTTACTCCTGGCACTTTGATACCACTGAACTAGAACATGGACCAACCTTTGGGAACCATTAACCTTAAAGCTTAAGTTTCCTATTAATGCAGGCGTTCAGGCTCTGCAGTGGAGAAGCAATTCCAGATTAAAAAGTGAGTGAGCCTAGAAGACCTATTATTTCTTTTCCAATTCTCAAAATTATTTGAATTGATAACATTGCAAGAAATCAATCACAGGCTTATTGCATGCCTTGACTCCAATAAGAAAGTGAAATGTTCTTCCATTTCATTTTTTTTTGTGCAATGCTCAAATTGATTGGAAATTTCCAGGGAAACAGACGTGTTAATTTTGCAAATTTTCTGCTTAAAATGCTTAAATGACTAATGAGAGATACTCAAGAATCAGTACAGCATGGTGACTGAGATCAGGGGTTATTTGTCAGGTGGGTTCAAATAGTGGTTCTAGCTTTTACCATACGTATAAGCTGGAACAAATTATTATTGGGTTTTCATCTCCTTGCCCTAGGTCAGTTTCCTTGAAGTACACCCAGATTCTAAATATGTATCAAAGACCTCATCCAAATCTATGAAGACATCTGGGGCTAGATCTTGCACTATCTTGCTTTAAGGCTAAGGAGCTGAGACTTTATAAGCCAGAGCTCCAGGTACTGGGATGAGCTTCTTGTGAGGAAGGAGTGTGTCCTTGGGTGGGTCAGTTCTCTTTAGCCAATGACACTTCCTGGAGAGGGACTCAGCTAAGACACATTAGCAACTAAATCTCCCAGAAGCTGGGAGAGCAAAATTTCAATCCAGAAGCAGGGAGGGAGCAAAGTCTATTTTTTTCAGGTATAAGATGAAGACTGCAATACCTACCTCATAAAATGATTGTTCTGTTTAAATAAGGCCTTGCGTCCATAGCGCTTGCCACAAAGTGCCTAACGTGTGGCCATTGTTCAGAAATTATACATGCAGAATTCTAAGAAAATCTCCAATGGCCTTTATCTTTGCAAACTCCTTCCCCCATTATGTATAGTTGGAGTCGGTGAATGTGGAAAATATCATTATGTCATTATTCTACCTTACAAGGCAAAGAAAGGTGATACTAGATGGATCTAATCCAGTCAGATAAGCCATGAATCTCACCATAATGTGCATCCATGAGACACTAATTATGACCACAACCAAAAAAAAAAAAAAAAAATCCTATAATAACAGAATGAACAGTATAGTAGAGAGAAAGGAATATGGGGTATGGGGTTGAGGTCAAAGAAGGAAGGTGGTGTTGTCAGCTATTCTGCCCCTGTTTCTAAAAGGACGCAACCACAACAGTTGTAGAGGAAGAAAAGTTTATTTGAGGGTTCAAGTTTTCAGAAGTCTCAATCCATAGACAGCAGGCTCCATTCGTCAGGGCTCATTGTGAGGAAGGACATCATGGCAGGAGAGTGTGGCTGAGGGAAGCAGCTCACATGACGATCAGACAGCAAAGAGAGAAACTCCACTCTCCAGATACAAATATGTAGCCCAAACCATGCCCCAATTCCCACCTCCTCTAGCCATACCCTACCACTTCAATTACCACCCAGTTAATCCCATCAGAGATCAATTCACTGATTGGGTCGAGACTCTTAAAACTCAATCATTTCTCCTCTGAACCTTCTTGCATTGTCTCACATGTGAGCTTTTGGGAGATATCTCACATCCAAACCATAGCAGAAAGGGAAGAGGAAATACTGGGGACCGAATTAGAACAAATTATATTTCATGCTTTTATAATTATGTCCTAGTATATTCTATTGTCAGGTATAACTAAAAATAACCAATTTAAAAAAGCAGAGTTTTTTCTTTTTATTGTTGTTGTTTGTTTTTCCTGATTGGTTTCAGAAAAAGAAGCCAGAGAAAGGTGGTTGGCCAGCTTGGAATGAAGGAGACAGCAATCTTTGTGATCAACGTGTGAAGGAGACACAGGATAAATACTGGAGACTGACCTCTCAGAGTGGAGAGTGGTCCCCAGTTGACCAGAAATGCAGGACTTTAGACCTAGAGTAACAAGGAAAGGGATTCTGCCTATACTTAGCAATTTGGAAGGGGTCCACGAAACCCAAATGAAAAGCAGAGGCTTGGCTGACACTTGGGAAAGGACTTAGTCACTCTGTACCTGAACTTTGGACCTATATAAGATGTGAGATAATAAATTTGTTTTGTTTAAAGCCACTAAGCTTGTAGTAATTTGTAATACAGCAATAAACAACTAATGCAATTTATCATTATTACTACTTATATAATGATTTTTCACTTCATCTTAGACTTGCTGGCAACTTTTTGTATTTGCGGTTGAGCTTGTTCAAGCCAACCCCAGAGAGGAGGACTGGGATAATGGAGGAAGCGTTTTTCGAGCTCTGAAGAGTTATCCCTTAAGGATGCTATTTTTTGTCTCCCATGAAATTTTGTATGGTAAAAGGCAAGTGTTAGCCGACAGGTGAAACCAGCTACAACTTTAGACAGGCTTACCAGGTAAATCCCACTTATTCACATTGTACATCACTCTTTTCAGCTTTAAAAAAGTTTAATGGCTGGAATGACATGTCACCTTAAAGCCCACTACACAGTCCTGGCTCCAGACATACTGACATCACTTTTATTCCCCCTTTTTCACCAGTCCATTAATCAATTAGGTCTTACTGAATATTCCCCAGTGGTAGATGAGGCATATACAGCCATGAACAAGACTAATATCCCTGTTCACTCATACATAAACATGGTTCATGGAGTTTGGAGTCTGATGAGAAACAAAGATGGCAGAATGGTATTATGTAATATCATGAATCTTACAGTGGAGAGGGGTGGTGCTTGGAGTCTTAGGGAATCACAGGCCACTTCTCAGAGCAAGAATGAAGAGCTGGTTAAACAAAGCAGGAGAGGAAGTTATTTTCTGAGTCACACTCTGGTTCTGGACATTTTGCTAAAGGAAAGGTTGAGACATTGAAGTGTTTAAAACAGGATGATTAATGGTTGCATTGTTTCCTACATTCATGATTTCATCTCTTGTCTGCCCATAGAAATGCTGCACACTAACCTCTGCTTCTCAATGCCTAGTTCCACCTCTTAAATTCTTCTTGTGCTGACTTCATATTCTCGTGATGTGAACACATCTTCCCGGCCTCTATTTTGATGGGATTCAACTTAATGTTTTATTTTGGATATATGCAAGTCTTATTTCCAAAGTAAGGCTTTACTAGGAGTTCACTGAGAATGAGGATCCTACCTGGAATAAGTTTCTACATAGAGAAGATTTCCTATCATCAGCTAAATCCCATGCTTATGAGTTTAACATATAAGCATTAATCCTTTACAATTCATTGTAGGTACCAGGGGACTACAGAGTACAACAGAATCCTCTCCCTGTTATCAAGGACTTACACTGCAGTGGGTAAGAGAGACAAGACAGGGTAGGGATAGAGGCAGAGAGGGGGGTTAATAAAATGTAAGTTGTATTATTGTCTAAGTGTGTTCAAATCAATAGATCAGGAGATGACCGACATTGAACTGAGTTCTCAAGAGATGGAAGCGTGCCTCATTGTGTTTTCCACTGGAAAGAACCACACAAGGCTACATTAGCAGCTTGGGATGGGCTAGCTGGAACAATTTCAGTGGGCCCTGGGTTTGTGGGTTTTCCAGAATTGCCTAGTACCTAGACTTGGGGTTATCAGGGTAGGAAAATAGAGTGTAGAACCATATAGAAATGTATATGTGTCAGGGTGGGGACAGAGGGATTGAATAGTTTGCTTGAGAATCATGTTCCCACAGGTGAAATATTTTACTATCTGAATTGGCAATCTTGGATATGGCAACTTTCCCCAGATCAGTAAGGACCCAGATGTCAAAGCATCAGAATAAAAACATACTCAATTCAATAGACAGATAACCATGAGGAAGCAAAGAGACCATCTTTAATTCTAGATGGAAACCACATGGTGGCACACACCTGTAATACCAATGGCTCAGGAGGCTGAGGCAGGAGGATTCCAAGTTCAAAGATAGCCTCAGCAACAGTGAGGCCCTAAGCAACTCAGTGAGACCCTGTCTCTAAATAAAATACAAAACAGGGCTGGGGATGTGGCTCAGTGGTTGAGTGCTCCTGAGTTCAATCCAGGTACCCCCTACAAAAAAAAAATTCTAGATGGAATGAAAGCATTATAAAAACAGTGCAGGGTCAGGACTTGATCCCAGGCATCCTTCTGCCACTGACCAGCTGGGTGGCCTCATACACATCACTTTAGATTTCTGAGTTTCACTTTCCTAGTATGTAAGACGAGAGTCCTGGATCAGTGGCTTTCTAACTGCACTCTCCAAGACCCATAAAGAAATCATTGGGAAGGCCCAGTAGGGCTAGCTAAGAAGACTGGACTCAGAGGTTTCAATCCCATCTTCAATCAGAATGTTAATGTCTTTATCCATCTTGCATGCTGAAACCTCGTGATATTATGTGTGTTTGCACGCATTCTCCTCTCTCCTGTAATAAAACCCAAGACAGAGAACAATTTGAGAAGGAAATACATCCTTCTTGCTTTCCTTCTCCCTTTTCCTTCCATTATTTTTTATAAAATTATCCTGGGAGTTTGGGTGGAGGAAGAGAAGATATGTGGGATTGAAGCAGATGGCCAGAGGTAAGAAAATTCTCTGTGGTGCTTGCAGTGAGTTCCCAGAATGTCCTTATCAGTAAACCCACCACATGCTGCAATTTGCATTGCTGCAGAGCGCTCTCGATGTTCTTTCCCTGCATCTGCCTCTCGTTCCAGCTCCCAACCTCATCCCTTTACGCAGTTCACACATTTCAGCCAGTAGTAATCCCCAGACCACTAATTCATGTCCTATAAAGTGATGGCAATCTGGCTCACCATGGACCTGACCACAAGACTGGACTGCTGCGTGCCCACAGAAATGCTGCAATTAGCAAACGATGATTTCTGCTTTTTTTTCTAGCAACATCTTTAATATCACTCCCCATTCTCCACTCTCATTTTTGATGCCATGATTCTCACCTCATTACCTCTCATCTGGTCTCTTTCAGTAGCCTCTGAGCAGGTCTTTCCACCTCTAGCCTCTTTGTCGAACTCATTTTTGCACCTATTAGTAATTAAATATTAGCTTTATATAAGGGCTTGGGTCATGTCATTCCTCTTTTTAGTGCTTTCTTGTGGCTTTTTACCTGTATCAACCCATATTCATTAGGGTCTGGCTATTCCACATATTGGCTTCAGTCTTCTTTTTAGTCCTTACCAACTTCTACACTAGCTATGCTGAAAAGCATTCCCTCCTCTCTTTTTCTCTTACTTATCCAATCATCTATTGTTGTCTTCTTTCTGAGTCTTAAGAATGTTTAATTTCCTCCCAAAACTGTTGCTGCGAGTTAAAAGCCCTTTATCCTATCCTAGGTGCTGCTTCACAATCTGGCTCCTTCTTCACGTCTCCGTTGGTCCTCTAGTGCATGTTTCACCCATCTCTAAAATGCATGCATGGTTTAGAGTGGGGCTTGGCTTATCACAGGCTTATGTTAGAGCTAATTTAATAAAACTTGAGGATCCCTGCAGATTTTCCATTTCAGAGGCACATTACTATTCATATATTTCTTATACTCATTTGTCTATGCCATTTCTAACTACAATTGGGTAGCTGTTGAAAGATCAACTTCTCCAAAATAAATACTTTCCCTACCAAAACATACCAGTAGGTGGCAGCATGTGGAGTCTTAGTGCTGTTTCTCTTCATGGTCTCCTAAACCACCACCAGCCTTCTAAAATGGGGTATGGTTCACCATCCCAAGTCACCCCTGCACCTACTCAGACCTTCAGAAACACGAACACTGATCACTTTCTCTTATATAAACTTTTCTTTCTCTTGGCTTCTTATGCAGCACACTCTGCTGGCTTTCATTCTATTTCACTAGCTTTTCTTTCTCAAATACCTTTGTCATTCTCAGTCTGGACACTGATTTTTGACAGGGAGAAGGGATTATCTCTGGCCATCCTGATCTTATGTCTGAACTCATTCCTCTATCCAACCTCAAGACTTTCAATACCATCTGACTGCTTGTGAACCCCATATTTCTATCTGTAATATAGTTTTCCTTGAGCACACATTCTTTCATAAAACTTGTTTCTGAAAATATTTTCTTAGATATGAAATACCACAAATTACCAAAATCAGACATTTTGAGCCATTTTTCTCATTTCATGACCTGCTTCTACTATAGTTGTTCTCCTGTTGGCATGTGACCTCCTGAAGTCGGGAAGTCACCCTTGATCATTTCTCCTTTGGACTCCATCTGACCATTCAACACTGTCAGCTGAACATTCACATCAGCATTAGAATTCATTCCCTTCCCTTCTTCACTGCCATTGGTCAGCTCAAATAACCATCATTTCCTGAAATTATTTCAAGTCTCCTCATTGATCTCACTGCTTCCACTGTTGACCCATAAAATGCATTATCCACATAGAATTCTTTAAACAACCTACATTGCATGATATAATTTGCCTCCTTAAAATATTTCAATTATTTTCCATTGCACTTAAAATCTAACCTGTTCACTGTGATCTGCAAGTTGATCAGGTAAACTCCTTAAATGGTCAAGCTCCTCATGTTATCTTTATAACATGTCTGATGTTCTTTTCATTCCTTGTGTTCTACCCATACCCTCCATCTCTCAAACACTCCGATGTCACTGTAGCTCTATGGCCTGTGTGCCAACCCTTTCCTCTTACTAGTACCATTTCCCCACAGGTATTGCATGGCTGTGTTTTTCCATCTTTTATAGCTTTTTTGTACCCACCACAATCTAGTCTAAAGTTTTTAATAACTTCCTGCCTATCACATCATCCCTTATATTTTCTTCATAGCACTTATCACTCTCTTAAATTATGTATTTGCTTATTTTTTATTTACCATTTCCTTTGATTAGAACATAAACCTTCTGAAATCAGAGGACTTATGATTCTTACTATTACCCACACTTGAACAAGTGCCTTCTATATTGTAGGTGCTAACTTATTATCTGTTCAGTAAGTAAATAATTAAGAACATGATTCTGAGAGTAATAGAAGGCTGGATTGATTATCTAATAATCAATTTGTTCAATTATATTGCCAACTAATGATGATTTCCATCTTTCAATAAATTGTCAATTTTGTTTTGGCCTCCAATTTCCAAAGCATGGAAAAAAGTAGAGTTTTAGGTACAGTGACTGGGTTAGGAAAATAAGAAAATATAAGACAGAAGTATGGTATTTCTAAGTTGGCAGCTAACACATTCTTCCTGTGCTCAGTGTTAATTCTATTACCCAAATTCCAGCAGTTGTGGTGGTGTTACTAAGATTTTGAAGCAATAGTGGCATGTGTTACAAAAAACTTTTGTCATCATCTCAAAGACCTCAGGCTGCACACAAGTCAGTCTATATGAACCACATGTCTATATAGCTCCAAAACATCTGGAAAATGCATTACCCAAATTAGTCAAGCTGATGATTTGGCAGCCTATAGATCAAGTATCCAAACAATCAACAAAACAGATTGAAATTACTAGGGTTTGGGATGTAATGTGAAGAAACCAACTGGGCTAGGAGGTGGTTGGTTGACAGGTTGGAGCTGGCTGGCTGACTGCCTGAAACAGATGGGGATCCCACTGGTGTATGGCCTTTTTCCTAAAGGCTACAGTACACACAGTGGCTGTGGACAGGGACCTCTTTTTCAACAATATAGTCAGTGTCAGCTGCTGGCTCCAACCAGCCAAAAGCAACATTCCATGTAAGCACAAGCTGTCCCTGCAGAGGGTTCAGCTGAGGGGTTCCTAGTGAGTGGACCATCATTTTTCACATAAACATAACACACTTTAAAAAGCACTTTCACATAACCTATCTCATTATAATGTAACATTATTTTGTTTCCTTTCTATAAACACATCATAAATGAGAAAATTGATGAAAGCTTACTGTTTTTTTTTCTCAAGGTCATTTAGAAAACAGCTGAGCCAGGCCTAGCATATAGATGTACTGAGTCAGATATTCTTTTCTTTGTAGACAAAAGGAAGACTAGCTGTAGGAGTGACTGTAGGAATTGAAAAAAGAATGGAATTGATGATATCCAACATTGAAACTGTATAGAGAGGGTGATCAAAGATACTATGTAAGTGTTTGTGATTATTTAGAATGGGATGGTATTAGTTATAATCACCATTCAAAATGAGAGGTTTTCTCATGTTAGTGGCAATACAAATATAAGCAGTGAAGTAAACAAGATACAGTAAGGCAGATTTTAAAAAAACTCCTCAAAAATAATGGAAACAAAATTATTGGTTTTGGTTGCTCAAAATATTTTGTCCCAAGAAATGAGATGAGATTTCTCTGATAGATTGAAGAGGGCCATGACTTCTTTTCCATGCTTCCTTGGTACTGTGAATACTTGCCACCAGAAAGAAGAAGTTGTGCTATATCAATTCCAGACACACATTTCAAAACCAGGAAATGGTTCCTTTATCCTTCTTAGAACACCTTTTCTTGGAACTTCAGTTATGGTTTGAGAAGTCTAAGCCAGAGAGAATAGCCATGTGTACACCCAACAGTTCAACAAAGTGCCCTAACAATCTCCAGAATTAGCTGCCAGTCACGTGAGTGAACCATCATTGGCATTCTAGTGAAATAAAGATCCTGGAAGAATAAAATCCCAGCCAGCATCACGTGGGAAACCATTCAGGAGAGCTCATACAAACCAAATAATTATAAAGGATAATGATAGAAGAAGATTTACAGGAAGAATGTTAAAAATGCCACTAATTTATTTTCACTAATTATAATGTCTAGATAGGAAAAGCAATGAAGATAGGAAAAACAATGAATTAAAAGAGAACTTTCTCAATTTTCAAGTAGAATTTAGAGAAATAGTTTTTAACTAGGAGTTTTTGACTTTAAAAAAGGATTTTTCTCTCTAGCCATTCCCTGTGAAAGACTCTTTGGGTAATGAACAATCCTGGGCACCACCACAGAAACATGGTTTAAAGTGAAGCTTCAAGGGTGCATCTATTAAAAGTTTTCTTAGGATTTTAGACTTAAGGGAGTGCCTGTCAGCCATGCCATGAGACTAATTCTCTGAAGGGCATTTATTTTCGACCAATTCTGCTAGAAAATAAAGGTTCAAGGAAACTTAAGGGAGTTCCATAGCACTCTGATTGACATCCAAAGGTAAGAAGAAGCCAGTTTGGAAAGAATGTGTGGAGCCACAATTTGGTTAATAGGTTTATGCAGACTTTGACCTATGGAGTGAACTTTAAATGGATACACAGGAAATTCATACAATTTTTAAAGTAATTTAATAAATATGAAAGCAAAGGAATAGAAATGTCAAACAAAAAGAGATTTCTATGTGCAAAAGAGACTTCCTATGTGCAAAAGAATAGCTGAACATCCTAATTAGATACAGACATGGATCACTTCTTGTACAAAAGGAAGAAAGTCATAAAGGGAGGAGCCTGGAACTCAGAGTACAGCCAAGAGTCATAGAGAGCCACTCCCAAGACTCATACCTCTAATAAACTACCAATATAATGAATGAACAAACAAATAAATAAATGCCAATATGTACCCAGCTTGGTTTCATAATTGCTACATACCATTGATACGGTTCCTGTTTCCCAACTCCCTTTGTTGGATAAGACAGAGTGGTGTGCAAGCTATCTTAAATCTTTGCAAGCTATTTGACAGCACATTGGTGACTAAAATCAGTCATGCTAGGAGTATTCACACCACAGAAATGAAAATGTCATCAATCAAAAGTCTTCCTGAACAAGACATCCTTAGAGAAAGTTTGATAAAATTTACTAGCAGAACCCTGGGTGAGAGAGTGAATCATGGTTCTCCTGGTCCTTTTCCACCATTGTATGTTGATTAAGTGCGGGTCATATTGGTGTCTTTAGTTCATAGGGCCTTCATATTGAAAGGAACCACAACAAGGATATCTCATCTGTATGTGGATTTCATTTGCATAATGAAGTCTTTCTCTTGGAGTTGTATTAGGTAAAAGGTTCAGATTTTTGGAGATCTGGGGATAAAATGGAGTGATTTTGCAAGTGAAATGAACATAATATAGTCAATGGACAAAAAATGGGTAAGTTAAAGATGCGTGCAACTTCTTTGTCTTTTTCTCTAGTTAGAGGTGAAATATTTCTTCTTCATCTTCTTGAAACCGGCTTATACTGTAATTGCTCAACTAATAGAATGTGGTAGATGTGTCTTTGTGTGCCAGTTCCAGGTCTAGCCCAGGGGGAACTAGCAGCTTTCACTTCCTTCCTGTTTCAGACTTATATTTGGGATGCTCTTTCTTAAAACCTGGCTGCCATTCTTTGAGAAGTGAAACCATAAAACAGGTATGTATCAGTATTCTGATTGACAGTCTTCACTGAGCTCCTTGGCAAGAGCCAGCATCAACCTCCAGCTATGAATAAAGCATCTTGTTGTTTCAACTCAGTTCAGTTCCTAGATGACTGCAACACTAGCCAATGTTTCATGGAGCATAAGAACTGCCAGGCTGAGCCCAATCATCCTACAAGAATGTGCAAGAGAAGAAATTGGTAGCTATTTTTAGGCATAAACTTTTGGGAGGAATGTTATGAAATTATAGACAAGCAAACCAACAATTTTTATATTTCAGCTATACTGATAAGAAGAAAGGAGATGGGAAAAAAGCTTTGATGAAGGCAAATTTTAAAGTTTAAATTCCTAGTTTTGCAGGTAAATATAATGACATCTCAATTGGGCGAATGCAGTTTGTATGAAGTTACAAATACTGTTAGTGATGGAGACTCATGCTTTCTATATCCAATCTCATGTGCATTCCATTGTATCTGTCTATTTTACCCATTCTCTGACATTCTCTGATTTCATTCTTTGTAATATTTACAACATATTAGTAAACCTTGCACTGATTCTACTCTTCTGCTTCAAATTTGTCCTGCACATCAATAAATTCAACCTCTCTTTCCTTCCCCCACCAACACAGAACAAGTGTCAGGACTGAAATATATCTATCCAGAACCTCTACCTAAAGTATTTATAATGTTGCTAGATACTGAGTAGATGTTGGGCTCGAAAGTGTTCTATTTTTTTCTTCAGTATCTCAAGCAACATGTGCCCAGTTCGACTCATTCTTTACTTGGAGTTTAACAAGTATTTGCTAACTTTCTTCCATGTGCAAGGCATTGTGCTAAGCACAAAGTTGAGACAGAAATATACTCAAATTCCCTTGGAGTTCTTAGGGGAAACAAGGATGGATATGTTTGAATATACAGGAAAGTAGAAACATGCCTGTATATGTACGCAATACAGATGCCACAACAGTATTTATGAATGGTGATGCAAACATCAAAAGGACTAAGTATGCTTTTGTGAAATTTTTCAAAAGTTTACCAGTCAAAACATGTACAAAACCATCACATAAGCACACACACAAATCCTAAAACAATTTTTCTGAATTGTGAGAGAATAACTAACAATTCCTTTTTCAAGCTTAAAGTGTTCAGAAAATCTTTTGCCCATCAATAACTCAAAACTGAAATGGAAAAATCATACATCAGTGTTGACAGGTGACTGAACTACATGAGGGATTGTCTCCTACTAAGTCCCATGATGGAAAAGTGGAAGAAAATTGTATGAGCCCAGGAAAAATTGGTTCTGAATTGTGGCTAACTTCATCATGTGGACTTATTCACATCTATGTTTGAGCAGGGTTTTCTAGTTCCATATATTCTTGACTTAGTGAACAAAAGCTCACCCCCTCTTAAATTTATGAATGATTTAGTACAAATTTCCTTTAAGAAGTTTTTCTTAACTTACTTTATCCCAGTTGAGGGATTCCTTATTTTAAAACATTAATGATGTTCACATAAATGTGAGCTTTGCTTACTTTTAATAATAATACATTAAAGTAACTCATTAAATGTTTACTATGTGCCAAACATCATTTTTGTATATTAATTTAGTTAATCTTCCCTGAAGCTCTATAACTTTAATAAATGAAGACATTTAAGTAAAATTACTCTATCAGAGGAAATTCCAATAAGAAGTAGAACAATAATCATCATTTATTGTGAGTCAATTTAATGAAAAATCATTTTATTCCCAAAAGGAAAATAAGGCTATGGTGGATCCAGGAGGTAAATAATTTGTCTTAGATCAGGCTGGTAGAAAGCAGTGAAGCCTGGGTTTGAGTCCTGGTCAGTCTTTTTAATACACTGTGAAAGTTTTGAAAAATAGCTATTGAATCTTCCACATGACAATCTGCATTAGATGATTACTATGAGTGAGTGAGTGAATGGAAACAAACATAAGGGGTATTTTGTGGAGAACACTAGAGGAAGATTCATGTAACTACCAATGGGTGAGCTAAGTTAACCTTTATGATCTTTTGTGTTTGTGAGAGAGATTTCTTGAGAGCAATAAAATCAAAAGATATAAACAGCAGAACTCCTGTTTTCTTGCCTGGGATATACTGCCTTAAGGCAAGTACTTAACAAATGTGACCATTTGGTCAGTTTGTAACCAAGTAAAAATATAATACTTTAGGCCTTTGGGACATACTAGTGTTGGCTTTCCAGGACTCAGAAAAAAATCAATTTTTACTTAAAAATTTGTGTGTATGTGTGTGTGTAATGACACATTTTTTGGAACAAAGCACTTCTTTCTATAGCAATGTCATTCACATTTATCTATGAAAATACCTCCAAACTCAGGAGCAAACAAGTGTGTTATTGGCGCGAACTCTTTATGTTTTATTCCATCATATATCTTGTTGCAGCTGGAATTAATTTCTTGCTTTTTGTGATGACACAGATGAACCTGGATGATATTATGCTATGTGGAAATGAGCTAGACATTAAAAGGAAAATACCGCATTATCTCACTTATACAAGGAATTCAAAATGGTCAAACTCACAGAAGCAGAGTGTAATGGTGGTTTCCAGGAACTGAGGGAAAGGGAGAAATGTGGAGATGTTGGTCAAAGGCTACAATTTTTTATATAGAGAAGATGAATAAGTTCTGAAGACCTAATGCATAGTATGACAACTGTAGTTAAACATTGTGCATTGCCCACTTGGAATTTGCTAAGAGGGCAAATCTTAAGTGTTTTAACACACACAAATACATATAAAATATGGTAAATATGTTAGGTGATAGATATGCTAAATAGTTTGCTCATCATTCATAGTATACAAATAAGTATATCAACATTTGAAGTTGTACACTTTATACATATGCAATGTTTGTCAATTATAACTCAATAAAATGAAAAATAAAATGAAAAGATAACATGAAGTTAAACTAAAATGTTCACATCAGAATACATAAGAAGAATTGTTGAATTATTAATAAAACTTAACACACAAAAACCTTCAGTATGGTGTGAAAATAAAACATTCAGAATTTTTAAAACCTGAAATTTTGTTGGGGAACTTTCTCTGAAAATTTCCGTGGCTTTAGATGAGATCGGTAACACTCTTCTCCCCAGGTGCCACATTTTTTCAACTAATTGTTCCGTAAAGTGGTTTGTTATATATAAATGATGTTTTAGCCAACTTTTTCAGTACTGCCACCAAAAGGCAAGACAAGAACAATTTTAGTTTATTTGGGGCTCATGGTTTCAGATATCTCAGTCCTTAAATGGCCAATTTCATTGCTCTGGTCCTGAGGTGAGGCAGCACATCATGGTGGAAGGGTGTGAAGGAGGAAAGCAGCTAAGTTTGTGGCCACCAGAAACCAAAGTGAGAAACTGCTGTGCTCAGAAGGGAAAAAGCATATACCCTAAAGGCGTGTCCCCAGTGACCCACATTCCATAGCCACACCCTAACTGCCTACAGTCACCACCCAGTCAATCCATTCAAGTGAATTAATGCATGGGTTAGGTTAAGACTCTCATAACCCGATCAGTTCACCTCTGTACTTTCATACACTGTCTCACACATGAGCCTTTGGGGGACACCTCACATCTAAACCAAAACAAGGAATGTGGGCTCTGGTGTCAGGACGTCCTGAGATTGAAGCAGTGGACTGCTATTTCCAGCTGTTTGATCCTGGACAAATCACTTGAACTCTCTGTGTATTTACTTCTATTTTAGAATGGTATTAACAAAAGCTGTCTCATTGACTTGTTGAGAAAATTAAAAAAGGAGATAATGCAGCTAAAATGCTTACCTTAGTACCTGAGTCACAGTGGAGGATTAACAACTAATATTATATGTACATTATGATTACTATTGCTAATTTAAAATTTAAATTTCTGGTGAGATAGGAAAGTCTCATAATTGTAAATGTAGACTGATTTTGACTCTTACAGTTTCTCTTATTAAAATGCAGCTTAGTGATATATTTAGTGTATATTTTGGTAATAGTATTTGTGTTTAAGTAGATGAGGTAAATATGTGTATGTACACAGAATGCAAAACTCTCTGAGGATAAAACGAGGACAAAGGAGCTAAAAGCATCATGCTATTGGAGTTAGGTCCCCTGGTAAATGTTACAGATTTCGGCCATTAATCATGTACACATGTTACTAGCTAGAAAGAAAGTTGAGCCAATTTTTAAAAATGCATATATTATTGGAGTAAACATTTTAGAGGGTTTCTAAGGTACAGTACATTTAATGACTTGAGTAAATTATAACTGACGTGTGAATGTCCACACACGAGAAGATGAGATGACCGTAATGCACACAAAACATAGATCTTCACCTGAGAGTATAGCTTTCAATTCACTCCCTAGTTTGCTATTAGAACTGCAAATGAAGAAGAGAGGTAACTGAAGGGAATTTCAACCACTCACCTTCCTTTACAGAAATGCCTTCACTTCCTGTCATTTTTCTCAAGCTGCCTATGTCTTCATGGACAAATAATACGTTTGTTGAAAAGGGAAAAGAAGGAGAAAAGAAAAAAAGGAGTTGGTTGGAAGAAGAAATCTAACACTTTAAAGTTCCTAAAGTGCTTTAAAGCCACTGTTAGTGGCTTATTTGATTTGTACTTACTCGCACATTTCCATTTAGATCAGCAATTCTCAAAGCTTTCCCTCCCCTCTCTTTGCCACCCATTACTGATGGCATATACATTTGCTACAGGCACTCATGGGCATTTGGCCAATTACAGAATACTGTAATTCCACCCTTTCCTCCTATATCCAAGAAATAACCTCAGAATGCAAGTGACTGTATGATCAGCCACTCTTATTTATATTTAAATCACTTGCAAACTTTAGAGGCTTATTTGCATTTAACCAGTCATCTGAAAATTGAATTCTTACTATGCTATGTTCTTTACATGAATTACCTCATTTAATCTTGCAATGATCTGATGAGGTAGAGGTTGATATTTTTATAACATATCTAGCCAGATGTCCAACCAAATTTGTTCTCCTCTTATATAGAGCATATATTCGTTTCCTGTGTGTGTTGTAACAAATTACCACAAGAGAAATTTATTTCCACCTAGTTCTAGAGGCCAGAAGCCTAAAATCAGTTCCACTGGCCTCAAGTCAAGGGGCTATGAGCCCCAGGCTCTCTCCAGTGTCTCTAAAGGGGAGTCCGTTTCTTGCCTCTTCAGGCTTCTGGTGGCTTCTGATATTTAACTAGGTGACCAGGTTATGCAGCAGGATAGAATATAGCATCAAATGTGTTATGGAGCAGCTCTAATACCACCTGGGAGGATAGAGGCTGGGCCATGACACTCACTGCTCCAGGAATATCCAGAGTCCAACTGGAGGAAAATAGGTTTTATTCAATGCCAGCTTTGAAGAAAGATGGAAGAAACTTAATTGTTTCAAAAGTTCCATCTCTGAAAAGCTCTGGGACCAGGAAAGCTTTTAAAAGGGGAAATGAGTTCATCAGGACAAAACAGAGACATTTCACAGGTTTCACCTCCTTTAGAGTCTTTGTGGCCCAAAGGAATTTTACAGGGTTTGCCTCTTTCTGAGTTCCTGGAGTCTCCTCATCCTATCAAAAGGAAGTGGACTTCCTGGGGCCAGCAACTATATCCTCCTAATTTCAGGGGAAGGGAGACCCCAAATATAGTCTATTTCAAATGTGGCTGTGAAAATAAAAGTAAAAGCGCCATAAAAGCAACATTGAATGAGTTTTTTCAAACGGAGTCAGGAGGCCATTAAGGAAGGACAAGTAAGTAAGGCGTGCCTCAGACCATTATTGGGGAATGGGGAACCTAGTCACTTTTACTTATTGACTGGAATAACCAGACAATTATATTGTGTCCAGAGACTTAATATGTGTACAAAGAGGTTATCGCACTCTTATTTTATGGACATTTTTGCTTTATATATCACATTCTTTTGTTTATTTTCTTTTGGTTCTGAAAACAATCGTGGAGAACCTGTGACAACAAAAGATATCAAACAGTATCAATATCAATAATTGATATCAATATGATATCAATATCAATATCAATATCAAACAGTATCAATATCAGTATCAATATCAATATCAAACAGTATTACAGTGTGTGTGTGTGTGTGTGTGTGTGTAAATGTGTGTATCGTAGTTCTGTGTCCATTCATTTGTTGATGGACATTTAGGTTGATTGCATGTCTTGTCTATTGTGAATAATACTGTAATGAACATAAGACACAAGTATCTCTTCAATGTACCAATTTTATGTCTTTTAGATATTTACCCAATAGTTGGGCTGCTAGGTCATATGGCAGTTTTATTTTATTTTATTTGTTTTTTTGAGAAATCTCCAGATTGTTTTCCATAATGGTTGTACAAATTTACATTCCTACCAAGAGTATGCTAGGATTTGCTTTTCTTCACATTCTCACCAGCATGTTCTCTTTTGTCTTTTTGACAATAGTCCTGCTAACTGAAGTGGGGTGATATCTCATTATGGTTTCAATTCTCATTTCCCTCATGATTAGTAATTTTGAGCATTTTTACATATACGTGTTGGGCATTTAAGTCTTCTTTTGAGAGTTGTCTGTTCAGATCTTTTGCCCTTTTAAAGATAGTGTTATTTGTTTTCTTCTTATTGGGTTGCTTGATTTATATATTGGGGTATTTGCCTTTTTGGGGAGGTACTAGAGATTGAACCCAGGGGTACTTGGCCACTGTGCCATATACTCAGCCCTTTTTATTTTTTATTTTTAGACAGGGTCTCACTAAGTTGCTATGATCTTACTTAATTGATGAGGCTGATCTTAAACTTGCCATCCTCCTGCCTCAGCCTCCCGAGTAGCAAGAATTATACACATGTACCACCATGCTTTGAGGAATTTGCCTCTAACCAGATGTGCTCTCTTCCATTCTGTAGGTTGTCTCTCTTGATATTATCCCATTTGTGTGTTTATTTATGCCAATCTATATAGAGACATGGGAAAATTTTCTGCATGTCTATGCAGATATTAAATTAATAAAATGTTCAAACTCATTTTTCCTTTTAAGGTAAAATTTGTAGGTTTAAGCTGTAAGAACTAATACCTCTTTGTGACCATTCCTTAGCTTACCAGAGTACAGAACCATCCCTGGAGACGATTCAGTCATATTTTACTTCCCCTTGGATGCTTTGCATCTGAGTATAATCATGGACTAGTTATTATCAATAGAACAGAAGCAAAAATGACATGTGCTATGGATATTATTAGGCTTTTCATAAGCAGGATAAACTTCTTCATGATTTTTGCCTTTTCAACTAGCTGTTTACAAATGATGACAAACATTAGAGTGTGGTAGAGGTATGAGCTATTCTGATCCTTTGCTCCGACAGTGAAAACTAGGTCCTTATAAAAACAGGTCAAAATTTTGGACCACATGTTTTGTCCAACTGAATGCCATGGAGCATGGAGCATTTCAGTTGCAAGTTATAATAGGTTATACACACATGCTAAGTCACACATACAACATCAAATTGTGGTTATCTTCCATCTGGATAAATAAGTATGAACATTATATTTTGTAGTCAAGCAGACCTTGATTTGTCATCTGAATTTCATTCCCACTCTCTGTCTGCATTTGCTACCAGTATCCTCACTTGAGCACATATCTCTGCTGGTACTTCTCATTGACTGTTCTTTGTCAGCTTGCTTTTCTTTCTGTCTTGGATGACCTTCTTGGATATGACTTCTGACCCTGCTCATATTCAGCATTTGCCAGTTCTATTGATTTTATTCAGCTTTCAAGTCCCCTCACTGTGCTTAGGCCAGTCTATTGCTTGCAGAACACCTGAAATACATGTGTGGGGGATATGGGGGGCTGCCTTTGAAATAATAAATTAAACTGATTTTGAGATAATTGCAGGAGAAAACAGAATTTAGTGTCAAGTGCTGATTAAAAACAAAACAACAATAAATACCTATGTGCCTTGAGTAGAAACAAAACATGAGCAAGAACAAATTCTGAAAGGAAGTGTGTGCTTAAATGATACATCCTCTAGGATAACAATTAATTTTCAGCAAGCTCACCTGCTTAATAGATGCAAGATATCCTTTCCAATTCTGAAGCGTCTATAATACCCTCCAAGTAGGTCAAGGTGTGTCCCCTTTTGCTGTTGTAAATTTGCTGCAGTAAAATTTTAAATAATAAAAACCTTTAACTTCTGATTGCCAATGAGACTACACATCTTTGTGAAGTGTGGAAATCTATGTGCCACTGAGAAAAAAAAAACCAGACTGGTGTTAACTTAAAACAGTGGCAACTAAAAGAAAAAAAAAATAGACTCGTGTTAACTTAAAACAATGGCAAATAAAGTAGAGTATAAAGAGGGAAAGAAGACCAAACTAATAAAATAATCTCAATAATCTATTCCCCAGTGGGTTCATCTACACTGGGAGTGCACCATTGGCATTGATTTTTATAAAATTTTATTTTAAAAGTAATATACTAACATCAATAGTCAGCTATTTTTATATTAGATGAAGATTATCCTACAGTTCTAAAGCAACAGCTGTGATCACCTTAACCTGAATTGATTCTCACCCAATATTATTAATGTCTCAGTCATAAAAAATCTTCAGTGTTAGTACATAGTACAACCCTCATCCATAATTCCATAATGTATAATCACCTTCCTGTTGTCTCTCATTCATAGCAATAGTCACTGTGAGATTGGTTCCTGTTACAATAGAAGTAGCAGCATACGTGAATCAGTAAATCTACTTTCCAAGTATGACTGTTTCTCACCTTGTTTTAATGCCTTGGGTAAATACATTTTAGTCTCTTTTCTTAGAGATTGCTAAGAATCTCTATAACCAATAAAATAAATCAACAAACACACGCAATGTATTTGAACAAACCCTGTGCTGTGTGTGTGAGTGAAATATACAATCAGTACACCATGGTACCTAGGGAAGGATTGGAGTGATGATGAGGAAGATTGCAAAGGTTCAATGAAAGGGAAATGTCATCCATTCAACATTTTCTGCAGTAAGCTCCTGCCTATTAAGCATTATCTATTCCCAGCTCTGGTCTTGCATCTGTGCCCTCTCATTTAGACATTGACACACCTCTTCATAGGACTATAATTCTCATCTATTCTTGGTACTGCACCAAGTTCTCCAGGCTATTTGTAGAACTCCTGGTAGATGCTACTTTAACTAAAATTTATCCATGACTTTGCATTTCCATTGTGGTGTTCATAGCATAAAAAGGCACTATCTGGTTATTCACTTGGAGGAAAATATCTGCCCTTCCCAATGGGTCTTCCATGATTGGGCTTTCACTACTTTTCCTGGTAGTTCATATATTTTTAATCACTTGGCTGATGATGTGAGGTGAAGGATGGGGGAAAGGATCAGTCTAGCTCAGTTACCTTTATTTGTATGAAAAAGAGAGAGAAAGCTCACTTACATCTCCATAATCCATCCTGGATAATGGAGATTATTGCCTTACTGCTGTTCCTGAGACCAGACCCAACAGTGAATGAACATTGTTTAGAGCCAGTTTTTCATCAGGACTAAATCACTAGGTTGATTGATTATTGCTTTTTGGAAATAAATTATGCTTTTAATTTTGCAAATGCATCTGGAGCTGTAAAGGAGCACATATCTAGATGTAAAATTAAGAGCAATGCTTTAGACTAAGTAGTTTTCTGATTTGCATTCTGCTGAGCAGGACCAATGGGCATGGAGTGGTCTGAGTCCTTCATTTTCTGGTATTTAAAATTCTGTGTCTCAGTGACTCTGCCATTGTGGTTTATTTCCCATGTCACAATGGAAACATGTTTATTTGCCTTTAATTAAAACAATACATTCTAATCAATAACAGAAAAGAATATAGCTCAAGATCTTTTAATTCTGCAAATGTGTGCAGGGCTAGAAAGTAAGATTATGAGAATATTCAAGTAGCAGCACTTTTCCCTAAAATCCTGTATTTTATTTTATTTTTTGAAGTTCCACAAACAGAGGGAAATAAAGTATAAACTTTAAATTTGTTTGCTTATTTTGGGGATGCTATTTAAAAATGGCCTTAAATATTTATAATAGAAAAGAACTATCTTAATTGGAATTAGAAGTGGGTGGATGGACATCTATTCTTCTGAGAGCTCCCCTAATTTATCAATCTTTGAAAGTCAAAGTGAATAATCAAATAATAGCTATACCCAACTACACACATTCATATGTTCATTCTTAAATTTACCATACTTACACAAATACATTTATATATTATGTGTGCACATGGAGAGAGCACCATATATCCATGAACCTGTGCATACCCTCAGAACCCAGGCATATAGACACTGAGGCATGAAATTTATATGCATATCCCTAAACATATTCCATGACATATCCCTCTCATCTCAATGCCCAGTCCAAATCCAAAAACCCACTGGTGGAAATTCTAAGGGATCTATTCATAATCATAATAGTAATTATAGAGTTCTCATTCTTCCCACTTTTTAAAGCTCTATTTCTTCCTCATGGAAAACATATACATTGAGATGCAAATTTGGAATGTGATTGTTGATGGGAATCCTTTTTTCACTAGCAGTAGTGACCAGTGCTATGATAAACTTCTCTGTATGCTGGATGAAAGTCAGTTCAACATTTTCTCACACCTCATAAATCACTACTGCGTTGAAGAATTTGTTCTTAGACCAGAAGGGAGATCATTTTGGTCTACAAGTCTTTAATTGAATCAAATAAATTGATCATGAAATATCTAGATGTATTCAAGTTCTTTGTGATACTATTAAAAAGTAATCAAGGTCCATCTTTGCTTGCCTTTAACCCTTTATTTTTGCCTGGCTGCTGGGTTGCACTGAAGGGATTAGTGAGAATTCACAGAATTTAATTCTATGATGTCACGAAATGAAGACTTTAAAGACAAGAGAAGAAAATGGGGAAGTTTGTTTCCATAATAAAAATCAATTATGGAATAATTAATTAATTTCATTAATTTCTATTTGTCCTAGGTGCCTCTCAGGGTCAGATAAGAGATGCAATGCAAGCAGAAATAGTGATAGATTCTGGCTTTATGTGGTACATGTGGCATATGTTTAAGAATATGTAAATGAATAAATAATAAAATAAATATAATTAAATAATAGGAAAAAGTGTTTGGAAAGAACGTCACTTTGATTCATTTGTTTTTCTCTATTGAGTTCCCTTCTATTATTATTATTATTATTTTAATATGGGTGTTTCTTTGTGGTAAAGAAGATCTGGGGAGGGAGGAAAGGAGAAAAAGGAAGGTCTTGGGGAATGAGATTGATAAAATTACATTATGTGCATTTATGAATATGGTATAGTAATTCCAAATATTATGAATACTTATAATGCACCAATGATTAAATATTAAATAATGTTTAATTTTTTAAAACTGGAAAAAAAGAATCTTACTTTGAAGAGATTTGACCAATTTGAAATTTTCAAATGAATTTCTTTGAAGAAGAATTAACATCTAAAGAATAGATAAAGATGTCATCTGCAAATAATGAAAACAAAGGTTTGCTCATAAAGATTTATCCTACTGGATATTATATTAATACTTGTATCCTATGTCCTCCAGCAGAATTCAAATTCTCTGTGAAAAGGAACTCTATTTTGTTTCCTGTTTACTCACACCAGTCAGGACATAATGTACCTATTATATACTGGGTGCTTAGTAATATTTTTCTTAAGCATAAATTCTTGCTTAATACTTAAAGCCACTCTAAAAGTTTAATAGTATCATAATATCTATATTATCAATAAAATGTTTGGTCCTAGGATGGATAACTAACTTTCAAGAAATCAATAGGATTCAGTGCAGGTCTGAATCATAATTACCCTGCCTTCTTGTCTGTGAGTTCATATCATTCTATTCTTAATAGGATAAACCATGGGACATGGCAGACACTCCCAGTAGTAGTGAAGCGTCCAGCAAGGTGTGGTGTAATGATTGTAATACACTATGTGATATGAGGTAGTGTGATGATAAAATACAGTTGTGTTAAGAATTCTATTCTCCTCATCTTAAACCTAGAATACTTTTAATCTTCCATTATGGAAATATTAATGAGTAATTATTTTAAATCATAGCAAAATTAAATGTAATATGATATACACTATCCACGATATTTTACATGTTTGTTTCAGATATATTTTTAAATGTAGAATTTAACCTCTCCTAACTTTTGTTTATTTTCTTTTTGAGTGTCCACAAAAAATACGGAATTATTTTGTTTTACAACTTTACATAAATGAAAACTTCATGGCATTTGTTTTTTGTTTATCAGACGTTGCTGAAATGTATAGATGTTTTCATGTGTGGACTTGTTTTATTCTCTTTAACAGATTTTTTTATCAGATTAAATGAATATTCATTTGTTAATCCTTATCCACAGGGGATTGATTATAAGACAGCACATGGATACCAGTCTAATGATGCTCAAGCTCCTTATATAAACTCATGAAGCATTTTCATACAACCTAAACAATACACAATTAGATACTTAATGAATAAAGTCCCTGAGCAACATTGCATACACACATGAACATTCAGTCTAATATACATGTGAGTCTATAAAAATATATATACATCAATGTCTATGCTTCTTACATGCATGCCTAGGTTTAACGGCTTGCAGGCTACTTACAGTGGGATATAGGGAGATCACTGTGACATGTATCCTCTTTATTTACTAGTGACAGAACATTGGGCAACTTGGTAAATTGGAGTCTTTGTTTTGTCTTCATTAAATATATTTAGACAGAAGCTATCTCTCCAGTGTTTTCTGAGCACTAGACACTATATCTAGTGTCTATAAAGTGTTTGTCAATAGTGCTGCTCAGTTAGTGCCCACATTGATCATGACAACAGTGAAGAGGGTGAGTGGATGAAGAGGAGGACACCCCCTACATGGGTGATGGATTGGGGAACAATATTATTGGAAATAATAACATAAAGGGGCATGCTAGGAGTATCTCAAAATAAGTTTCTACATTTCACAATAGACGTTCAAAAGAGGGGGACATATTTGAGACTTAATATTAAAGGAAATAAGCAAGTATATGCACTCCTATAATCCCACTCAGTGGCTCAGGAGGCTGAGGCAGGAGAATTGCAAGTTCAATCCCAGGCTCAGCAGCAGCAAGGTGCTAAGCAACTCAGCAAGATCTTGTCTCTAAATAAAATACAAAATAGGGCTGGGAATGTGTCTTATTGGTTAAGCGCCCCGGAATTCAATCCCCAGTACCAAAAAGAAAAAAGTGAAGAAAATGTTATGATAATTAAGAAGATTAAAACAAAATAACAAATGTATGCCTAGGTTACATATATGTAAGAACATATAAATATGTAAAAGAGCATCAAAAGTGATTGAGATAATTTATGTTTTTCATAGAGTTACTTTGGTCTGTAGTAAAGCATAGACAACTACACACGCACACACACACACACACACACACACACACACACTTATCCAATTGGTTCTTTCTGTGTCAAGAAGGTCTTTTATTCACACTAACCTTAGCCTCTTGAGCATAGAACTCATTACCAGTGAAGGCTCCTTTGGGAGCTATAACAAATGAGTTCATGGCTTTAGTCCAGTTTCTAATGGACACCTGTCCTAGTGACAAATACCTACTTTCACAATGAGTGCACCTGGATCCCTTGGCCGCCAGATCACTACCATGGCAAAGAGAATCAGCAAAGCATCCATCCTCCTTTAGAAGATAGAAGCACTCTTTGCTGGCCATAGTTTTTCATTTCTATCAAACAACCTTGACAAGTGTGCATGTATTAAGTGTAAATGGGAACTCATATGTGGAGTTCAGAAATTCCCAGACTGCATAAAGAAAGTATAGATATAAGGAAAAATGTGACATATAAATTTAAAGTGACCAACTGTTAGTTGCATCTCTTCTTATCAGAATATAAAACTTGTTTCCTCACCCTTTGAATCAGGGTTTGCTTTGTGAATTGCATTGATTACTAAAAAGTGACAAATGGGTAACTGCTCAAGTTTCACAGCCAAAGATTCAGGTCACCTTTGACTGCTTTGTTTGCTCTTTGGAAAAGTTTTTCCAAGACTATCACATAAGAAAATCAGACAGCACTCTGGAATATGGAAAGACACAAGAAAGAGCTAAGGAGCTACAGCTGAGAGTTTGTCCCCACTGTCAAACATGTAGGTATATATGTCTCAAACCTTCTATGCACAACTGAGTGTAACTAAATGAGTGATCCCAGATAAAACCAATCCAACCACCAATTTAAATTCTAAGAAATGATGAATCACAATCACTTTCAGTCACGAGGTTAAGGAGTAGTTTGTTACACAGCAGTAGATAACTGATACATTTAGTCATGGGGATGAAGTGAATTTCATAAGTGTCTTTCTACTTTATCCCTGACAAGAAATATAGATAACAAAATTGAGGTTGGCTACATTTTTAAACATGATATCATAAAGAAGAAATGACCAATGGTTATAGACTCCACAATTAAACCAATTTATTCATTTAATAGCCATATGGGAATATGGCCAACACTTGCATTCTCACTATACTCTGAAATTCAGTCCATCTTGTTTGTATTCTTCTCCACCTCATCTTTCCTCACCTCTTCACTCACACACTGATCAGAGAACTGTAGAATTTTGCCCTCTATTATACAGAGTAACTCACTCTTTCTTGCTCATATTCCTGCATTGATTCACCCATCCAATCTGTCTCTCACACATCCAACATTTATCAATTATTTATATTCAATGAGGTAATATCCTAGGAACACATTGATATGGTTAAAGTAAAATCCTAACACAGTTGCATATTCCAAATCCATCAATGTGCCTAAAAGGGAAAATAAATAAATAAATGGAACTTCCATTTTAAAGTACTTACTCTACTTAAAAGAAAGATCTAATTAAGCATAACTTTTTTTTTACTACATACATGTGTATCTATATTTATATGCATATCTGCTTAAGTGTACCATGAGCATGTATATATCACATGCATTTTTCATAAATGCATGTCTTTCATAGGTAACAATGCTGTGCATAAGTGTGAATGTGCATGCTTTAATTTCTGGATGTCAGTTGGTATAATATATGTGTTTTAGTGTGTGCTTATGTGAATCTGCATGCACACCTAAAAGCAGTAAGTATACATGAATAAAACATGTATATGATACATAGATATTTATGCTTTGAATGTGCATGCATATGTGTATATGAACATGAGAAAAATAGACTTGATAAAGAACTCAAATTAAAAGTTGGTTCATATTCTAACTGCTTATAATGAAGTAAAGAATCCTCATGTTTTTTGATTTTTCATCCTTGCTTTGACTTTCCTAAAGACATCAAAAATAGGGAGATAAACATGGCCCCCAAACTTCCCACACTTCAAAGATTCTGTATTTATTTGTTCTTCTCCAAGCTTTACCCCTGGGACCTAACATCTCTACAAAAAGACAGATATTATCATTTAAATAAATAGATCATGACCATCAATATCTCAAAATATTCAACAAGGAAATACTGGTAAGTGAGATATAAATAAGTTAGTATGTAAGAAAACTTAGCATTGATATTTCATGCTGCCTTTAGTAATGAAAAGATCACTAGTCAAGGGCTTTGTTTATACTCGTTGACCTCTGAAAGATGCCACATCAACTCCACTAATTAAAGACCAGGGAATTTCAATGAAGCCATTGATGACATGGATTGCTGACAGAATACCCTTTTAGGCCGTTAAATGAGCAAAACCTCAGTTAGCAGACATCACCCATTTGGAATGAATCACTGGCTTCTCTTCCTCACTGCACCCTCAGGAAGTCTTAATGCGAAATGTGTTTTATTTTTCTAGCTTTAGCAATCACACAAGATAATGATGCTGCAAAGTTCCCATTGTCTTACCTTGGAGACCCCTGCCTGCACAATATGTTCAAGTTATGTTTAGGAGGTCCCAGCCTCATCAAGAAATTCTAACCTCAAACAAACAAGGAAAACTCTTATGTAATTTGTTTTTTAATCCTCAAAGCAAACTTTTTAAGCGTCTGAAACATACTCAGAAATCTCCCACTTTACTAATCAGCCTTGCTACAAATAAGACATAATGTGCCATTTAAGAAGAGCTGTAACAACAAACTATCTTCTATTTGCCAGTCATGTATATGTGTTGTTTTATTTTATCTACATAATACCCATAATAGGTCATTGTTATTATCCCTATTTCAAAGATAATAAAATGAAGGCTAGGAGGAAAGTTAAGCACCTGGAAAAACTGGATTAAAAGTTACATCGGATTATATACATTTACTCATTCACCAAGTGTTTGCTTAGCACAGTCCATTCATTAGGACTTGCTCTAGTAGGTTAGAATGTAGCACTTCTGAACAAAGCAGACAAAAACCATTCCATGAGAGTTGATTGGATTTTCGATGTTAATACCATTCCTGATGTTCATAAATACAGCTTTAGTGGTCTTAAGTGATGGACATACTTCTGGCGAGAAAGGAGAAAGGGATTGAATAAAAGAAGTTAAATAACTTAGACAATACTTGGAAAAATTTGTAGCAAAGGGTAGTAGAGAAAAAGAGAAAAAGCTGGAAAGACAAAAGAGTAAATCTTGGGCTGGGATATGGCTCAGTTGGTAGAGTGTTTGCCTCACATGCACAAGGGCCTAGGTTCAATCCCTAGCATGACATAAAAAAAAGTCATTTTTTTCCCTGAATGCCTTTACTAGCTGGGGTCAGTGGACTAGATGACTAGGGCTGCACACAGGAGCATTTACACAGTGAAAGACATGGGGGAATAACGTTAGGTTTTAAAAATAACAATTTAAACGGGAGAAGTCAAATAACCCTATATAAACATATAGATGAGTCGACAGGGAGCAAGAGGTTTATGGAAATCCTATTTATCTTACTATTATTTTTTTCAATAAAACAGAATGCAAAATAACTGGCTGAGGTTAAGTATGGTCATGCAAAGTGTGAAGGCTTGTGGTAACCAGAAAAGGTAGAAAAGACTTAGAAAAGTAGAAATAGGCATTTGTACAGTCTTTATCCAGACATGTAAGTACTAGTTTAGAATGGAATTAGCCTTTGAACAGCATCATGACTTTGGGCTTGGTAAAGTTAAATGTCAGTTTCTTCATTTAGAGTTCATTTCATTCATGACACAATTTTAAAGTGCAAAACAGTACCTTTTGTCTATATGCATTGTATACTGTAAAGTGCCCAACTTACATGAAATTTTCTTATGTGTTCCTTAGAAATCCATTTAATAAGGTATCTGTAATATTTTGTATTGTAATGTACGTTTGCATAGATGCACTCTTGATTTGTTGCTGTCTTTACCACAACATTATATGTGGTATCATCCCAAGTTAATATTCTCAGCATTTTGTAGAGAAAGACAGGAAGATTCAGAAAGGTTGAGTGATTCATCAAAAGTTACCCAGAGCCCTTTGGCTTCTGTAGAGAATTGGGGCATCTGATTTATGATTTAGAAGCCTTGGTCACAGAACAAAAACAGATCTATTAAAATAGAAAGAAAGCAAATTGACATTCAGAAACTTAACTTTGCTTTCCACTGTTTCTGTGACAATTTAAGTCTAATGACTTCAGTAGATGCTAGAGTTCAGGGGCCTCTGCTTGAAGAACTGTCAGCTTTAGGAGCTGAAGACAGAGAATTTTCGGGCACTTAGAGGTCCCACACAGAATAGCAAAGGAAAGAAAGAATGATGCAGAGGGGAATCAACTCCAGGTAATATGGGTGTTTTTCTGAACCACTTAAGTAATTGCAGACAAGCTGAGGAAGATACTGAGACTTTCTTTAGAAGAAAAAGAGCTGAGATAATAGGCACTTCTTCAAACCTTGAATCTCATGTTTAAGTATGCACAACACATTTTAATTATCATCACTATTATACCACTCATCACCATGCTGCATTGTAATAAGAGGTAATAAGAAGTATTGTCCCTTTCTTACATTAAATGTGTCAAGTACCATAAATAGGACAATTGACATAATTGCTGTAAATCCCAGGGTGTGTATGTGTGTGGGTGGGAGTGGGAGAGATGTTCACCCAACCCTCACTCACAATATTGCAGGATGAATTTACATAATTGGGTCTAAAAATGGTATGTCACCATTAAATGTACTCACAATTCTTGCCTCTGGCTCCACACCCACCTTCCCAGAGGAGGAGGGCTTGCTGCAGTCATCCTCCTGCAAAGCCTCACATTTATTCTCTGGGCTACTTGGAGACACACAATAGGGCTGACATTATTGGAAGCAAACTGATTAGTTTGTTAAAATAAACCTTCTTTAATTACCTTTGAGGGAGGAAGGGCCACAGGAGATTTCACATTTTCATGATGAATGGACAAAGTGAAATTAAATATCTTCTAAAATTAAATATCCTCTAAAATATTTATCTTCCAGAACATGTCTTGACATGTTGGAGGATAAAGGCCACCTGACAGGGATTTCAGCCACTGTTTACTTACAAAAATCGCTGTGAACTTGTAATACTCCCTTAACGTCTTTTACAAAATCACCCAACAGCCAATGTGCTGTGGTGGCACACACCTGTAATCCCAGTAGCTGAGGCAAGAGGATCGCAGGTTTAAAGCCAGCCTCAGCAAATTAGCGAGGCCCTAAGCAACTTAGTGAGACCCTGTCTCTTAAAAAAATATATAAAAAAGGTCTAAGGATGTGATTCAGTGGTTAAACACTCCTGCGTTCAATCTCTGGTACAAAAAAGAAAAAGAAAAAAAAGATGCTCACCCCAAAATAACTATAGTGGGACATGTAAATAGTAAAGTATAGGCTACCTTCTCCTTTCTCCAAAGAAATAATGTAGAAGAAGAAATTTAGGAAATTTTCAAGATGGAGGAGGAACAGTGAAGCCACTGAGATATGAAATCTTTCTTTCCAGTCCTGGGGTCAGCAGCCTTCTACCATGAAGGTCAGACAAACAGATTTCTTTAATCTGCAAAATGCAGAGGAAAGTCAGAGATATTCATAACTTGTGTCTTATCTTGTACTGCAAGTCCGCATGCTTCATCCTGTTTGAAATATTGTTATTAGAACTGTCTTTCTATGAAAATTGTGCTAATTTCCCAATTACGCTAAGCTTTACCCTACATTTTGTTCTAGAAAGAGCCAGCATTTCCAAAAGGGCTCCATTTTGAACACAAACTTTTAGAAACTTTGTGCTCACTTCATTTTCCATAAAGCATCTATAATGATTCTACTAAAAATTTAAATGTATCTTTCCATTTCCTTGCTAAATAAACTTTCTTGTCTTTTCATTGCTATTAAGATAAAATCCATTCTTGATAGCATGGTTTAAAAAGCCCTTTTTTGATATGGCTCCTGTCTAAGTCATTGCTCATCTCTCTCCACATCCCTAACCTCCACCAGATCCTGTGTCTTCTACCTTTTTATTTGTTATTGCTCCAGGTTACTAAACTACCTTGTTCCCCGTTAACCACGTCCTTTTCCAGGAGGACAAGATGGGAGACCTTACTCAGGGATACTCTCTCCAGATGCATAAATCATGTCTCCTATTTAAACTCCTTCTTCTGGTATATATTAAATATTAAATATTACATCCACTGAGACCTCTTTAATGACTATTGCTCAACTCACACATAGGCAATTTAGATATTCCAGCTAAAGGCTTATATACTTTCCACTTCCACTAACTTAGCCTCCTTTCCAAACTCAGTCAATGAGATCCTCCTCATGCTTAAATCAGAAATCTGGGAGCCATTTTTGACATTTTCTTCTCCTTCGGTACCTTTCTGTTTCCTTTGTTCTCTAAATAGTCCTTCCACAAATTATTTTTCCTCTACTTTTAAAATGTATATCCTGAGGTAACCTATTTCTACTCCACTTCTTCTTTGGCTATTTTAGCCCAACAGCCATTTACTCTCACAATGACCCTATTTTGCCTCTCAAATGACCTTCCTCTTCAACTCCCCGAACCCTCTAGTCTAGTTTCCATAGGCAAGAACACAAATTAGATGTCAATCTTTCTGCTAAAAATATCTTAGTGGTTTTCCACTGAATAATAAGGAAGTCCAAATTCCTTATCAAAATCTTATTGATATTGTAAAAGCTGGATTCTGTGCACCTCTTGGCTCCCCGAATCAGTGTTGAATGTCCACTGAAACAGCTGTGTCTCATCTCTTAGGAATGAATTTGTTCTCTCCTCAGCGAGACCTTTGTGACCAGACTCCTCTCCCTCCATCTAAATACTCCTTGTCCTCTATCCCTGCTCCTCTTCATCCATTCAGAACACTCATTTTGTAATTTTTGACTGTCAGAGAATGAGGTCAGGAAATATCTTGACTCATGGATCACTGGTACCCTTACAGTCTAGTCTAGTGCTTGACCCAGAGTAAATGTGCCATAAATATTCATGTAATGAATGAAGAGCACATATTACACACCATCATTACTACCAGTTTAATTGTTTTCTACCCAGATGTACTGTTTGAGAGTGGGATCAGAGCAGACTCAACACCATCTTTAATTGTGAATTTCTTACCTTTATTGACAACTAACACAATTTCTTTTAAAGCAAATCTGATCTTAGCCATTTTTATGCTCAAATTTAGATTAAATAACAGTCACTTAACAGATATTTTGAGTTAAGGAATAGATGAGTTAATAAATTAACAAATATAGGTAGCTTTAAATCTCCATGAGGGTTCAAAAAAGAAAAAGGAAAACATTTCAAAAAGGATTAGAGGAATATTCTTTCTATATCTTTATTATCTCATTGCAGATTATATTAATTACACTGTCAAATTTAAATCCATCACAAATTTATTTTATCAAGCAATTGTTTTCATATATATGTATATATATGAAAAATACATACATCTGTATAGGTATATATACATATATTTACAAATATATAAAAAATTGCTTGATAATGTTTATATAATATTCATGTGAAATATTTTTTCTGAGTGGGGACAAACTCAGGCACTTGGGCACACTTGACAATTGCTCTACCACTGAGTTATATCTTCAGTCCTCTCATATAAATTTTAATTTCTGAGAAAGATATTTTAGGAAAACTGTTGAAGAGAAAATAATAAGGGACTTGGAGGAAGTAGGTGATAATTTAAATATTTACTCTGCCTGTTACAGTTTGTAAGACCTTAAACAAGACCCTGAACCCTGTGCGCCTTCCTCTTCGCACCTTTGAGGTGGACTTTTGGTTGCCTTCCACCAGGCTTACTGTGGAAATGAGCACATGTGTTTCAGGGATCAGAATACAGCAGGAATCAGTGAAGGAGTTTTCCAGTCAGTATCTTTCATCCAAGCATCTCTCATCCAAAGTGTGAACATGATATCATTTTGCTGTGGTTTTTGTTGTCTTCCCTTATTACAACTGTAGAGGAGATTTGGCTCTGACTCTAAGTTCCCTTGTTTGTGACAGCTGTCTTCACTCCATGGTGTCAGGGATCATTTAATGGTTGATTTTGACCATACATATACCAGAAGCAGTCAAGATGCAGTTCTACAATCTTCTCTGGAATGGCAGATGGCCATAGAACCATCTGTGCCTTGGAGACTGAATCATTGTAGGAGAAAATGTGGAAAAAAATAACCATTTTCTATCTACAATACAAACTTTATGCTGATGGTAAATAATGAATCATTCCCAAGACATCTTGGTCCTTTATGGATATTTGCAACTTTCCTTTCCCAATATGCTTGAAAGAAGGCCACTTTGGTGGTATTTTTGAACATAATAATAACTTTCATTCATGGAGTGTTGTATGCTATTTCCAGTACAAACTACTTCCATTCATTACAAATATCATTGATGGACCACCAATTGCATGTTAGTTCTTGAGGAAGGAAGAGCAATATCAGCAAAGTATATCCTCTAAAGGGACTATATAAGAGTGTATTATAACATAAACAATGAACCCAGGTCAGCCTCTTCCATCTCTTACAGACAGATTGGATGTGCACCATGGTCCCCATTTTAAAGCTGAATAAACTGAGCCACAGAAGAGACATATAACTCATTCAAAGTGATTCATTATTTGTCTGTCCTCTACAGTGATTCCAATAGTCAAACCTTACTCACATGGACTAATAGCAAAAAATTATTCTAAAGACATAACATATCTATACTAATGAGTCTATTCAAATCAGCATGCTTGTCTTATTTCATAGGCAAACAATAGCACAAATTCATCACTAGCAGTGCTACCAAGGCTGAAAGAACTCTTAATAAATAGACAAGATATGCAATTACTCCAGTTCACAGGATTTTAAAATCATGCTAATAAGGTTTTTAAAAGCATTCTAGATTCTTTGACCATGTTGAAAAATATGTTTATGCTCTTAATGTGCTCAATAAGTTCTTCCTTTTGCCTATATTCAAAGTACTGTCTTTATTGTTGCCCTTTCTTTAATCACAAAAGGTTGTTATATTTTCTATAATATCCATGTTCTTGACTATACCTGGAATCATTTTGTCTCTTTGAACACCAGGAAAATGATACTTGTTCAGAGCAACTCTCCTAACTTCTTCAGATAGAATTAATTGGAAACTCATTTATAATCCCACAACACTATGTAAATATTTCTACTGTAGCATTTTGTCTGTGATACTGCAATTGTTTCCTTATTTGTCTGTGTTAAATATATACTCTTTGGCTTACCCATCTTCATCATTATTGACAACAACAATAGCTACAATATGTTAAGTGCTTATTATAGACTTAGTTACAGACATAGCACAAGTTTTACATTTTACAACTGATAAAAAAAAGTGATTTATCTAAGTTCACACAAACATGAATATGGAGGTTATAAGATTTCAATACAGGTAAGCATGACTTTTTAGCCTAGAGACCTTTTAATTATTATGCTAGAAATTACCTCCGTGTTTGACATGCAAGCTTTTTATCAAATATTTTTTGAATTACATTAACAATTAAACTTAAGGATTGAATGGAGGCAGCCTTTGGTCTAGTCACAGTCAAGTAAGTACACATTGCAAATTAGTGAGGTCCAGATTAATGAGGCCCAGGCAGAGTTCTGGTGGTGCTGCTAGCAGATACTATAATGATCTATTATTATAGCTAATAATAATCATAATTACAATCTGAACTATGTGTCTTGTCTACATAATTTTCTGGCTACGTAATTTTTTCTGAGTCAGACTAGAACAGTAAACTATATAAAGATATGATGTTGCCTGCTGCCTATAGTTACAGTTATTTTAGACATACTGAATAATTGAAGGAAAACTAAAAGTCTTGCATCTCAGGCTATTTGGGGTGACCTGAAATGAAATAAAATTGGTAAAGGAGATGTCATTTCAGTTATTGCTGAGCTATGTCTTAGAGTCATGTGGTCTATGACATCTTTATGTTTATTTAGCACCTACTATATGCTCAATGGTAGATTTCCTGTTATCTAAGAGGTTAGGAGTGTTAAGAGATATTTACCATTCATTTGTAAAATGATGAAACTGGGTCTTAAAATTAAGCAGAAGGATAGAGACAGATGACAAGTGATGAAATTGGACTTGAGAGTACTGCTATGGCCCAGGAGCGTGTCCTTGTACCTGTCTGATGGAAGAATACAGTAACAGGATGGGAAAGCATCTTAGCCCACAGGAGATGCAACATTGTTTGTCAGTAGGAAGGGTCACCAAGTGTCTGTTTAGTGGCTGCTCTGTCTTTTGACTCTCTTGGATCAGGGAATGCAGGATTTGACATTTAATGTTTAGTTACCATTCTTTGCTTCCTTTCACTCACAGGCTACAAGCTTTCTCTCTCTCTCTTTCTCTCTCTCTCTGGCAGAACCAATTGGACTTGAGAAAAAGAGACCTTATTTAGTGCTTGAGGCTAAGTGATAGGCTATTGCTCACTTTACAAGAGAGCTCTGCATTGAGACTAATAATGACATTGTTGCTCAGTCCCCCTCCCCTATTTTTTTTACACATGCACATACAAACTTTGGAATTATCATGGAGTGAGGTTACTGGTTCAAAACAGAATGTACACGTTTTTGGATCTTCCAGCAAAATAGGATCAGCAATAGAGAAAAATCTCACCTTACCCTCCAATGTAGTCAGTCTCCTCAAAGGTTTCAACCAGATATATCACACTCTACATACAGAGGCCAAAGTACCTACACTTTTCTTCCACTAACAGTATAGCTTATTTACTTCTCATTTGTACTTATTTAGATTTCAAAAACCCATTTAGATCAGGTATTGCTATTTCTGTCTGAGGTATGAGGACATTGCTTTTAGAAATATGTTGGCTGGAATTCTTTTGATTGTAAGAGGCAGACTTTGTGTTAACTTAAAGAGTGCCCCAGAATCAAACCAATATGATTTCTCCTCAAAAGTTCATGAACTGGAAACCTGCTCCCCAGTGTGGTGGTACTGAGGAAGTTGAACCTTTAAGAGGTGGAGTCTAGTGAATGGTGATCAGGTCATAGGAGCTGCATCCTCCTGAGTGGGTTGATATTGTCTCAAGGCAATGACTCAGGTCTCCTCTGTTTGAATTAGTTCTCACAAGAGTGATGGTAAAGTGAGTCCAAATTATTTGCTTGGCCCCTTTTGCACAAGAATTTCCCAACTTTCTGTCCTGTTGTGATGCATCAAGGATGCCAGTGCCATCAGAAGTGTGAGCCAAATAAACTTACTTTCTTTATAAAATTCAGCCTTGGGTATTTTGTTATAGCAAAACAAAATATACTAAGAAGTGCAAATACACAAACCACAGGAAAGATGTATATAAATTTATCTTAATCAGCAAAACTCAGGAACTTCATTCCCACTAGGAGTATCTCTATAGGTCCCTTGTCTGTCTTTACTTCTTTCTAGATATTACCTTTATTCTCTGTCACTGCAGAATGACTACCTTTATGTTGCATCTCTGATACCCTAGTGGTTAGAATTTGATCCTCTCAGCTACTTCAATTGTTAAATTAAGAACAGGAGGCTGGGAGGAACTGACAGTTTTCTAATTTCACTATTTAAAATTCCCATCACAGTGAGAGAAAAAAAATCTTTATTAATTCAATTTAATGTAAATTCCATGAAAAGGACTCTATCTAGCCCAGCTTGGGTTAGGTGGTCATCCTGCTACCACTCAACCACTGGCCAGTGGTTGAAGGATGGAATGAAACTTTTAAGAGCTATGGTAATCTTTCTGCAAACATATAGTTTGAATGGAAGAAAAACAAATCCTATAAGATGAGGAGGGTTGTATATACATAAGCAATAGGTGTGTCTCCTAGGAAGGGTTAGATGGATCATCCTGAAGACTAATAGTCAGTAAATGATAGATAGGTAATGTAAAGCTAAAGGTTTCTTTTGCAAGGTAAATACATTATTTTTTCCTTTGTGTTAATCATTACAATCCACAGAAACACTTCATCATTTGATAAGCTAATCTCCAATTTGCCCTCCACATACTAGCCCCCTCATTTTCCCCACACCACCAATCACTATGGTCTCTCAAACCTTTTAACTCTTCCTCTTACTAACTCTTCTTGGTCCATGGGTCTCCATGCTTCCCAAAAGGTCACTCATTCAGATAGATTAGGGATCTCCTTTTTCTCTAATATTCTGTAACAAATACAAGTTTATTTTACACTTAATTCTTTTTTTTTTTGCTATTTGATATTAATTTAGATTCCTTACTTTTATACATTTATGATTGCACTATTGTTACTTTTTTTTCCTAAATCTATTATAAACTTTTAAAGTCAAGGAACATAGTTTAGATGTTCATGTCTGACAAGATGTTAATATGAGGCTAATGTTATAATATTTGCATTAACAAAATTTAATGTACACATTTTTATGGAATATTTATTAGGAACAAGTAGCTATTCTAAGCACTGAATTAACTGATTTTTTTTTTCTGTTGTTGTTTGCACATAGCATCTGTCAATAGCTTAAAGAAATGTAGGTGCTCAATTATGTCCTACTTCTCTCTTGTTCTCACCCCAATCTGTCCCTACTCCCTACCTTGCTTATTAGTTCTAGAATATATAGAGTGGAAAGTGGTCAAACAATAAGCATTTAACTTTTTTAATCTAAAATGAATTTTTATATCAGTTTAAAGTTTATGTCAACCTTAGTGAACTCATCCAAATTAGATCATGGACTTCTCCCCTAGAAAGTGTCAATAATCACTCCCTTGGAACACGGGAGTCTCCATTATTCTCTCTCTGTGTGTGCATGTGCCCCATACTCCTTTTGTACTGTTACAATTTAGAAGAGGAGCACGACAGCCAGGGCTCATGTTCCTGGCATGTGTGATGAATTGGTCAAGGGATGAACAGCTGGCTGCAGATCCACCCAGAACGCTCTCAACCACCTTCTCATAATTGAAGAAGGTCACCCTAAAGGGAAATGGCCACTCAAGGCAGCCACTGTAGCAGACTGGAGTTTGTCAAATCACATCTAGCTGCTTTATAGATTTGGTCCTTTTTCTTTTCTTCTGATCTCTTCTCTGCTGCTTACAAGCAAGCACCCTGGAGAATCAGCGTGGCTACATTGTTATTGAAATTCTTTGTCTAGGCTTGATTTCTTTCTGCCTTCTCTTTCTTTGTGGGAGGAAAAAAAATCATGGTGTATCATAGAATTGGATAGAATCAAAATAGTTCCAAGATAACATCAATTTTGTTTTTTTAGGCACAAAGTCACAGGCATTTTATTTCTAATAACAAACTATAGTATAGATATTTTGTCTAATTTGTTTTTGTGTTTAGCCCTGGTGATAGAGGTCATTATAACCATCTGGTAAAAGTGGATGAAGGAAACTTAGAGGAAAACAATATCATGCTAGGAAATTTCAACTGAATGGATAAAGAAAGTGTGGCATATAAACACAATGAACCTTTACAGGGTCATTAAGAAGAATGAAATTATAGCATGGGCTGGTGGTAAACGAGTGGAACTGGAGAACATCATACTGAATGAAATGGACCAGACTCAGAAAGTCAAAGGTTGAATGTTTCCTCTCACTTGTAGAAGTTGAACCAAAATAAGTGGAAAATAAGTGAGTGATCCTATTAAAATAGAAAAGAGATTAGTGGAGTAATAGAGATTGAAAGGGATGGAGGAGGGACAGGAAATGGAAAGAATGGTGGAATGAAAGTGACCCAAGTCTCCTATATACATATGTGAATGTATCATGGTGAATTCCACCTTTACGTGTATCTGTAAAGAACTAGTTTTTTTAAAAAAAATCTATAAATAGGTAAAAAGAAAGCAGGCAAGTAGAGAAAGGGGACCAGGGTGTAGGAGGAGGGGAGAAAAAGAGAAAGTACGGGGGACTCAATTGGAGCAAACTATATTTCATACTTGCATAATTGTGTCAGAGTGAACCCAGATATGTATAACTATAATGCACTAATAAAAAAGTTTTCATCTCAGCACTTCAAAGCCCATACATAATATGCATATCTGTCCACATGCTTTTGAAACTGAGAAGGCTACTGTCTGCTTACTTGGAATCTTCTTTAACTTTCTCTTCCTCATATTCCCTCCTGAAACATAATATTCATGTTTGGATTTCTCCCAGCAGAGGCTCTGCTCCATCACCCTCTAGTTGGATTACCGTAAGTAAGTCCTTATATGTCTCTCAGCCTTTCTCTTTTGTCGTTTTGATAATCAGACCTAGCTCAGAAGGATACTCCAAGTGTCAGACGAATAGCCAATGTCAAAATGTTGGTGAGAACATGCATTAAACAAGATGTTTTTGCTCACTCTTGGACAGCCTTTCATGTGACTCTGGATGTTATTTATTCTGCATTATATACTTGTTCAGATCCAGAGGAAAAACTCCCAACCAGATGATCTTCCTATGGTCAGTTTCCACACTTTATCTGCAATTCATCACTGCTCTTACAAACTGAAGACTGGCCATAGACTCTAGATGCTTATGTATAAATGTCTAGTTATAACCACATTGATATTCTTACACAAAACTGAAAATCCCATGATCTATTTCTAATGTTTATACACACATCTATGTATCTTGCTATGCACTACACACACACACACACACACACACACACACACATCTCTTTATGTATGTATGTATGTATTTATTTTTACCTAAATCATGCCAACTTTTGCATGCCTGGGTAAGTCTCACCCATGTTAGTCATCTTTCATTTTCTCTCAGAGTCATCCTGATAATTCTCCTCTGAAAGTTTAATCCATTCTGTAATATGCTCCAACAAGATTTGTCCTTGTTAGTTTGTATTGTCACTTTAACTTACCTATTCTCATGAAGTATGTCTTCAATCAAACATATCTTTGGGGGCTGGGTCACTATGAGTCTTTCAATTTCTTGTACATTACAGGGGCCTGATGATGATGATGATGATGATGATGATGATGATGATATTAATGAGGTGGTGTTGGTGACCATGATGACGATGATGATGCTGTTACTAATGGTGCTGATGAGGATGATTCTAAAACTTTTCAGCATTGGGTCCTGGGTGATCATAGACCAGGATGAATCAGAGAAGGTCAGACTATGGTCACACAAAGAATAGATGGAAGATAGTTCAATTTGTGTAGAAGGGGTGGGTACTAAGGATCAAGACAGTGAACTTTAGGCCAGAGTCCATGTAACCCCAAGGAGTTTACCAGTTTAAGACCTGACCAAAGGTACAAGTCAGAAGTGCCAGGCTGGGATATGAGCATAGTTTTGAAACTGATCAATCTTTTTTTTTTTTTTTTTTAGTTATAGGCAGACATAATACTTTATTTTTATTTTTATGTGGTGCTGAAGATGGAACCCAGTGCCTCACCCGCACTAGGGGGGTGCTGTACCACTGAGCCACAACCCCAGCCCCCCTACAGTCAGTCTTGACTGGAAGCTGTGCACTCTGAGATGGTATGAAGCATGAATTTGGGAAGAGGACAGGACTGTGTCCCATCTTCATTTTCCCCCTTACCAAGCACAGGACCTTTGATACTTAATGCCTCTGAACATGTGTTTCTTCTGTTGAGTGGGAAAACGTGCCTCAGAATGGTTGTAACAATTAAAATAATTAATGTTTATGAAGTGCTTCACACAGTGCTTGGCACACTGTTAATTTTCAATCATGAAAGACAAATAGATTGAGGATAATTCAGCGATGACGTGGCATGAGGAGATCCTGCCGTTGGCAGTCATGGAGAGAGGCAACAGAACCTCTTTCTAAGTGGAATACATTGGTTTATAACAGGATGCTGGGGAATTGGGAGGCACAGACCCTGGTCCCCAGCAACAGGCTAGCAGGATGTCAGAATCATAACTGAGTGGGCTGAGGCAGAGATCAGGAATTTAGATCCATCATTGAATTGAAGTGCCAGGCAGGGAGACTGAACATCACGCCCAGCATATAAACGGGAACAAAACAGCAGAGAACATCAAGAAGAAAATGCTGTGCACCCAGGATTTGGAAGTGTGTCCTAAGCATCAGAGATGAGGTAGAAATTTAAAGCAGCAGGACTCATTCTATGCCACGCACTCCGGTGAGCCTGAGGCTAGTGTGCCATCTGCCCTCATCAGGCTGGCTTGGGAAACAGATGAAGCCAGGTTCATAGATGAAAAAGAGCCATTTCCAATTATGATGCCCCAAGGAAGATTGAGGGTATTCAGCCAAAGAGGAAAATTATACAACTGTGTCATCTAAGTACCACACTAATTCTGTTCTCTGAGGTTTGGGCCAGATATGACGTCCTTGGAAGAAGAGAAATATAAACAAATAGGGATGATTTAAATTTACCATGGAAGATGCACAGGAGAGGAAGATGCACTTCAAACCCATCAAGTGGGTCTCAGGATTATTATGTTAAATTCTGAGACTTTGTATCTGTGCATTCCAGAGGAAGCAGTTCAACCTTCCCAAACTGCTTGGTCTTTTCCTATACTACTAACAATAGCCATCATTTACTGAGCAGTGACCAAATACCCACTTTATATTGTTAATTAACTCACCTGCATTATCTGTTTTCAATCCTGTAACAATTTATGAAAGACAAAAACTTTTTTCTCAATCTTTAGATGAGGCCAGTCAGAGCTAGAGGAAGTATATAGCTGCAGGAGGGTCACACAGCTGGGATGGTTACAGCCTATTTCAATCTGGGTCTATTGAACTCCATCCTGAGGTAGTAATTACCACACTTGACAGCAGAATCCAACTTTATATGATGTTTTTTTCCCCCTGAAAAGTGCTTAGTGACATCTCACATGTAGAAAGTGTTTAGGGTGTTCTTGTTGAGTAAGCTTAAAATTGTAACATTTAAGCAGAGAGCCAGAATTAGCATATCAGCCTCTGGTATAGGTTGTCAGGTCTATTCGTGAGTCCTATGATGATATATTTTCTGTAGGTCAGCAACTTTCCTCCATCCCAGGTCTTCTCAATAGTCACACTAGTGACATATTAATTGTTTACTATGAGGAGCCTTCCCTACAGTGTATTTAGCAGCATCCCTGGCCTCTACTCTATGGGTGACAGTAGGATTTAGATTTTGGACATCCCTCAAAGACTCACGTGTTACTGCCTTGTCCTTCAGGGTGGTGCTATTGGGAGATGATGCAAAATTCAAGAGGCAAGGCCTAGTGAGAGGTCACTAGGTCTTCGGTGGTCTTCAGATAGAATTGTGGGACCTAGACCTGCCCTTGCTCTCCTTGACCATGAAGTGAATCGTTTTGCTCCACGAGGTACTTCCACCATGATGTACTGCCTCGCTACAGGCCCAGTGCCATAGGGCCACTTAGTGACAAACCAGACTTTCAAAACCTGAGCCAAAATAAATCTTTTCCCTTATCTCAGGTATCAGTTATAGTGACAAAAAATTGACTAACACACTAGCCCTACCCCAAGAATGTCCTAAGCAGCAATTCCTCAGGTTCACAACCCTTTCTAATTTATAACTCTTGTTTTAGTGACAGCATGGAAAGAAGACTGGTCTCTCCAGGGGCCAGGCACTACAGAGGTGGTTGGTTTGTTTCATAATGCAAAGGGAAATGCCAGGCCCTTTATGTCATACCCACAATTTTCCCATTTGGATTCTGTGATGAAGTATAAACTGTGCTGTTTCAGTCCTGACATGCAGTCGCATAAGAACACAGAACCTGGTCAGCCTCATATGTGTTCAAATCCAGATTCACTATGTGCTAACTCTGTGAACTTGGCCAACTTCCCTAACCTCTCAATACCTCATTTTCCTCATTTGTAAAATAAAGATAATTACATAATTCATCTCAAGAAGTAATCTGTAAATTGAAGATAATAGTGGAATGAATCTCATAAAGATACAATAATTTAATCTTTGTAAAGTTCAGTGTCAAACAATAGTAAGCTGAAGGGATGTAAGCTTTTACTTTCAACAATGCCAGCTGCAATCTATGATTGGTTCCATTTTCTTCCTGCCAAGTGGGCTGCTAATGTGATTAGACAGTAAGCTCTTTGAACAATGGCCAAGTTTTAGGCTGTTTACTGCTGGGTCCCTGATACCTAGGGCAGTGCCTGGAACATAATAGGTGCTCATTAAATATTTGATAAATAAATAAATGGAATGATTAACAAATCGATATCCTAAGAACCAAATGCTGTCAGTATTATTAAACCTCCATTATTTCAAGAGCGCTGGTTGTGATGTCAATGATTATGAATGGAATGCGAGGCAAAATAATATACATTTCAAGGATAAAGAAAGCTGGAATTTATATGCCAGTTAGTTTTCAAAATTGGTTGGAATGTAATTTGAATTTGAAAGTTGATTTATCTGGCTCCACCCTTACCCTAACACAATGCAGATCTTAATTGAAACACACACCTCTGGGAGCAGAAGAATAACAAGCTGCCTGCTGAAATGTCACTCCTGTGAAAGAGAGCAAAGGCGGTCCCATGAGGGATCCTCTTCTTCCCTGGGTTGAGTGGGCTCAGATGCATCTTCCAGAGAGGAGAACAAAAAAGCTGTGTGGGTAGGAACGATTTCATCTTAGGAGGATCTGGGCCAGTTTGTAAGGACTGAGATCTGTGACTTGGGCTTTTCACCAAGTCTTAGAGAGGGATCCACACAGTTATAAATAGGGAGATAGCCTAGAAATTACACATGTACTTATAACAAACAGGCTATAAATCATAATTCTGCTGCCTACTCCATAGGAGCACAATGTTATCTTTATTTTATCTTATTTTCAATCTCCTTTTAAACTAGTTTTCTTATCTAACAGATGGGGAAAATAATACTATACCTACATAAGATCATTGGAAGCATTTCATGAGATAAATGCATAAAATCATTTGGCGTGGTTCCTAGTACACAATGGTTTGAAATGCAAGAGGCTGCTACAACTGCTATTATTACATTTGAGTATGCATTCCCTCGGGTGAAGAAGCATAAACTTGGGTGCAAAGAGATTATAAAATGCAGAAGTCAGAAGCCAGCTCTGTTTTGCAGAAAATGCAGAGGGAGGTGTAGATGGAAAGTGGGTAAGAATCAGATTAACCAGGACACAGAAGGTGATTCTACAGATTTGAGGCTTTAATGACCAGAGTGTGAAAATAGAGATATTTTTGGTTTTCTGCCAATCAGAGGGGGCTTGTTTAGGCATGACATGGCCTTTCAATCCCTGTAAATCAATTCATATAGGTGACCTGGCCCAAATTCTCTGTTTGAGAAGAAAATGTTGCTTGTGGCAGGCTGTATTCCCTAGCCACTCTTCCCCAGTTCCCTGCCAAAGTGAGGGCCCCTTCATTGTGTGCTGGAGAGAGAATGCCACATGTAATTAGAGAGAATGAGCAGAGAGGGAGAGGAGGCGCGAGCTTGCCACCGTGCTGGCGGAAGCCTCACTGGGACAGAAGGAGATGTATCCTGACAGATGCCTTCGTTATGTTGTTTGTTAAACACTGCGTGGCTGCATTTCACAACATTTGGGAAGCCACCCCTGCATTCCCGGGACATTTTGGCAGTAGAGAGTGGAAACTCTTGGGGCTGGGGACAGAGGTGGAGGGTGGAGGGCTAGGAGGGAGCCTTCATAGTGATATAGTGAAATTCATGTTCAAAGTCACCTTCACCCAAATACATCACCCTCAGAATCCCCGACTGCGATTCTGTGGTCTGAGTGTTGGTAAGAGGTTTATGTATTGAATCCAATTAAATTAAAATCAGATGAGTATCTGAGTACCAGCAATGCACCTACCTGTGTTAGGCTCTGGAAATAGGCATAGGATGAATCACTCTCCCGACTTTCAAAGAAGTCACAATCCAGTGGACATAATTCAGTACGCGTACACCATATACATACACATGCACACACACTCAACACAGAGTAGGGTGCAAAGCGATTTTAAACTGTTGAGAATTTGTTCAGTTCTGAAGGAAAGAAGGATAGCAGCATTCAGTGAGAGGAGTAACTTTGATTTCAGGTGAGCAATGAAGAAAGAATGCCGTTTTGACAGGGGGTGATGCAGGCAGTAGGAAGTGAGGGAAGAGCACAGATGGAGACAAGGAGATAAGTAAGAGTGAACGATGCCATTGATCTTGAGCACAGGACTGTGCAGAAGAGAAGAGCGTGAGGAGCAGAGAATGCAGGTTTATCTAGCACTGAGGAAATCCTCCAATGGGAAAGAGAAGGGGAGGGGAAAGAAAAGGGAGAAGGAGAGAGAAAGAGAGAAATTTGTCCAAGATGAGCCACAGAGGGATTTTGGAACATTTATTTGATGTTCCCGGTTATACTTTAAGGTGTGCTGAGAATTCTCAATGAAATTCAGCCTTAAGTGGGAGCTGTCAGAAAAATGTGGTAGCCAAACTGTTGTTTAAAATCCTTTCTGCTGTCAACTTTAATCTGGATGCTCATTCTGCACTTAGCATCTGTTAGAGACAGTGGAAACATAAGTGTAAGTAAACTTTGGGCCTGCAATAAGTTTCAGGGAGAAAAGCTAGGGCTAAAGTCTCAGCTGTGGGAACCTGGGGACCAATTCTGTAAAGCTCTGTCTTGAAGTTTGAGATGCTGGGGAGATGGAACTCTCAAACACCTTGCACCTTGATGGGGAGGGCAGGTATCGCCTCCACATGAGTGTGCTCAATCTTCTTGGCCCTGAAAAGAGCAATAAAGACTGAAGAATGATCCACACTTCTCCCCACTTCTGTCACTGGCAGAGAGAGGACGGCAAAGAGGCATCCTGGTACCCTGGGTCCCAATCACATCTTAATCTTGCTGCTCTTTCTATGCCAGAGAAAGATAATACATAACTTTCGGTCCCTTTTGAAACTTCCATAGAGTGATCCAATGAACAGACAGGAGACCTGCATGGTGGTGCAGGAAGGTAACCACATGTTTTGAGGAATCCACTGGCAGAGAGAGAAATGAAAACAGAGTAAAGATTCAGGAAAAAAGTTCTAAAACAGGTCGATGTGAACACCAGCAAAAATAGTAACAGCAGTGGCAGTAGGAATACACAAAGAAACCCAAAGACACTAAGAATGCCTCCGGGAACTAAATGCATGGTTTTCCAGCTATAAACCAATCACAGAATGATCATCAGCAACTAAAATTAAAGAGATCATTATTGATCTGTATTGGTGAACTGAGGAACTTAGGGTATTTTACATTTATATTTTTTTGTGGGAAAAAATACCTAAGAAACCATTCTCATTTCCCAGTAAGAATAGATCAGAAGACATTGGACACAGAGGAACTTACACATACCTGTCTGCATGTGTGTGCATAAAATGCATGGACAACTTGAAAATGGGTAATGTGAATAGTGAATAAACATCTGTAACTAGGAAGAGCACATTGAAAGATGAACACTAATACCAGCCTATAATGAATAATTCTAAACTTTCTTAGTGACACCTCAGAAATGAGACAAAGGGGCAAGGGAGGAAACAAAATGACCTGAAAGCATTTGCCTCTGTTAAGTCAGGGAGGAGAAGGGAGAGAAAACGTTCTGAGTTCTGCTTTATAGACAAAGGAAAGAGAAGAGGAAAACAAAAGTGTCTCCTGGAGGTTTTGTAGCTCATTTTTTAAATAATTGTAAGAAATCCTGTAATAGCTTGTGAGCTCAAGGAAGAAAGGACTTTTACGGTAAAGGAAGAAAATGACTGAGGAACGTCCAAACTTTTGAGAAACTAGAGGAAAAGGATGATTTCCTAGGAAATACTTGACATCGAAGAAATAGAAAATATGAATAAATCAAGTTTGACAAAAGAGAAAATATGATGATGTAACTGAAACAAAAATTAAAGACAGGCAGTCAGTATAGATAGGCAAATGGGTCAGATGGAGAAAATGGAGGCTGGTTTGAGTCTGGGAAGTTGGAGACCGCCCTCAGGAGACTGGAATGTTAATGCCTCCAGAGAGCTTTGATTAGCAAGATTACCTGCCTATACTGTCTCTCCCAGAGGGTTGGTCATGAAGCACCCCCTGAACAGATAGGGAGTTGCTAATTAATGCCCCCTGGGCTGCTGCTCCCTTCCTGCCCCCAAGCCATGTTGGCTGCTCCAGCCCACCAGCTTCTCACCTTTTGGCCATCCCCAGGGAGCATCTCTTAGGCCAAGTCACTACACAGGAAGGAGAGAGATAAGGAGGAAGTCTAAAATGTATAAAAAGGGCTGGATGTTCTTACTTCTTGGGATACCAGGACACCAGCTATGGCCCCTTTCTCCCTCCCAGGAGAAGTCTGTGTTACTATTTTTAAATAAAACCTGCTTTATACTCTTGCCTCAGCACTTCCCAAATGTTCAAACTTCAACATTTGAGGAAGCAGAACTTGTCACAGATTACCAGTGGTATCATAACTCATTACAGGAGTCAGCAGAAGCAAATGTCCACAGCTGCTAGTACTTCAAGAAAAAGTGAGAATAGTGTTAAGAGATGCTTAATGGATCAAGAGGGCCAAGAGAAAGAAAAGAAAAAAAAAATAGAAAGTAAGTGTGTACCATGAAGGAAATAAAATGAGCATATTATTTAAATATGAGTGAATTTAATTCTCCAAAGGTCAGGGATTGTTAGGTCATGTTAAACCACAAAGCACAGCTACATGCTATATACAAAAAAAAAAAAAAAAATTGGTAACAAATTAATAAAGCAGCTAAGCATAGAGTGAGATAGCCCCTGTTATTATTTGCATAGACATGCAAATAATAGCAAAAATATCAACACTAAGCCTCAATAATAACAATATCAGTATAAGACATGGTACAGGTTTAAGTTAAAACCTGAGTAAAAGAGACATATATCTTTAGGTAACAATTTAGCAACTAAGCACAGAAAGTGAAAAAAAAAGTAATAAATGTGGAATTTATTTAATTATGAGAGACCTAGGCATTTATTTTTTAAAATTTATTTAATAAATGAGAGACCTAGACAGTTATTTTTTAAAACTGAAAGGTTCTAACTGAAAAAAAATTCAAAAGAACTTCAAAGAAAATATTTATATAATAAACACATTGAGAAAGAGAGAAGGGATCACTTCACATACTGAATAAAATAATACGCTTTTTTCTATCTTAGGAAATATTTATACTACTTTGTCATATATTTATGAAAGAAACACATTCTTAATTAAAAATATAGAGTTATCATAGACCATAATCCCTCAGAATAACCTAACTTTATTAGAAATGTACTATGAAAATTTTATTAAAATCAAATCACTTGAAAATTAAGTAAACGTGGTGTATGCCTGTAATTTGGCTCTGGAGGCTGAAGCAGGAGGATTACAAGTTTGAGGCCAGCTTCAGCATTGACAAGGCACTAAATAACTTAGTTGGACCCAGTGTCAAAATAAAAAATAAAGAGATGAGGATGTGGCTCAGTGATAAAGCACCCTTGAGTTCAATCTCTGGAACCATAATAATAATAATAATAATAATAATAATAATAATAATAATGTGAATTAAATTTGTATAACCTTTGCATGAATGGGGAAACCAAGAGTTAAATTACAAGCCATCTAGAAAGCAACACAGGTAATTCCTACTCACAAATGCCTTCACAACTGAAGGTCAAAAAACCAAGAGAATTCTCACTCAGAGGAATTAATATGCTATTAATTAATTTCCTATACAGAGTATGTGCACACACACACACGCATACACACTCTTAAAGGAAATTAATGTATAGTCTGTGTGTGTATATACATACACACACATATACCCTGTACAGAAAATTTATTAATAGACAAAATCTGAAATGAATGAAATAGAATAAAGAAATGCAGGAAAAAGATGTACAGCAGGCAAATCCGGTCATTGAAAAGGAAAGTGAAACAAAACTCTTTTCAACTTAATTAAAAATAACAGTGGAATAAAATATATTAAAATGAAAAATTTTTGAGGTGGTATACCAAGTCAAATGCAATCAAGAAATCACTACATATATTTTACAGTAAAGTTTTAAAAACCTTAGTGGAAAAAGATGATTTCCTGGGAGTTTATAAATCATTATCATGGACCTCAAAGAAATAGAAAACATGAATAAATCAAGTCCAATAAGAGACCCAGAAAATAAGATTAACTAGCATTGAAGTATCACCAGAAACAAATAGGTTCAGAGCCGAGTCTAACCCTTCAAGAAAAGTAATTTCAATATTATTAAAATGTTACTTTTAGAAAAACATATCACTTTGATTTACTTTATGGAGACATTTAGGACTTAAAAATCAAAGCCTGCTTTAATGCTAATAATGAAATTGTGATATTGTATATGTTTGCATATGCTATATGTATACTTTTTATACACATATATACACTAGATTTTTCCCTAGGAGTTCATGAGTAGTTCAAATTACAGTTTAATCTGCCATGTCAACAAACAAAAGGGAAAGATCACTTGATTGTATTGACATATGCTGAAAAGGCATTTTAATAAAAATCAGTAGGCTTACTAAATAACATTAGCTTAAATTAAATTATTTAATTTAGATTTTGTAAAGGATAGTTTGAAAACCCTGGAGCATCTATGATCCTAAAAGGTGAAATACAAAACCACTTAATTTTAAATAGTGAACTATGCAAAGAATAACCAATATTGTCATTATTGACATTTTCATAACTTCTCTAGCAGATTCAATATGAAAAGAAATGAGATAATTGGTTAACAATAAGAGATTAAAGTGGGGAAAATAAACTAATCGAATCAGAAGAAAATTGAGGAAGGTGGTTGTTCAGAAGTTAGAATATCCAAGGACTAACATACTTTCTCCACACTTGAAATACACACCATTTAGGAAAGAGAACACTTTCATTAGCATCATGTACAAAATGATATATAATTAAATATAAATTTTACTGTAAAATTACAGTACATATATAAAACTATAAAAATAACATATTAATTTAATTAAATTTTAAAGTTGTCTTTTAACTAATTAATATTTCATTTTATATTTTCTAAATTATGCAAATCCATCTGGAATAGCAACAGCAATTTTGGAGTAAAGTTGCATTTTAAACTTTATAATGAAAGAGTTGGGAAAGGAGAAGCAAGAGGTTTATGCCACAGAGGAGCTGAGAAGGGAATCTTGGGTAACATCTTGGACTGCAACACCCTGGCACTGGGTGGCAACAGAGAAGGAATGAATGCTCATTGTGACCAGATATTTTGTTTGCTGCTATAAGTACAGATATTTAGAAATAAATGCCAAATTAATTCATAAAATAGACTCAAGGATTTTTTTTTTGGATAAAGAACCTTGAAGTGGATCCTAGTGTATATTATTTGTGGTCATTAAAAAGCATTTTATTGAAATAGAATATAAATATAAATCCTAAGTACTGAACTTGAAAAATTCTGATAAATGAACTACTGTTAGCCCTGAATGTGATATGCATATGTGTGTGTTTGTGGTGTTTGTATCAGATATCTATCTCTATGTGCAATTAATTACATCACCCCGATGTCCTATTTATGCACTTTCTAAAGATCTATTCCCATGCTGTTCTCCAAGAGTAATCTCTCCTGTCTCTCCTGATTCTAAGATCTCAGATTTTTTCCAGAGGAAATTTTGACATGTTATTTATCTTTTGGTTGAAATTTATTATTATTATTATTATTATTATTATTATCATCATTATCATCATCATCATCATTTTATCCCCTCAGCTCAAATGATCCTTAGGTTATTAGGATAAATCATCCTTCTCTTCTTAAAAATAGCACCATAGATTTTAAGTATGTGTTATTCATTTTCTAATTCAGGTCACACAAAACCAACCTGGATAACTGCTATCGTTTTCTTTTAAAAAGGAAGAATTTGAGGCATAGAGAGAAGCAATTTCAAAATTTCACACAGCAAGGAGGCAGGAGAGCCAGAACTCCAAACCTGTTCTGCTGTGATACTTCCAGGACTTGATATTTCTGCACTACACGTTGCAGATAAACGTACAAAGTATTTAATACATTATCTGCTCCAAAATCTGTGCTTTATGAAAGTGCCAACACAATAGTATTGTCAAAGTCGTTTTGTCCACAATGATGTTGCCAGGTAGGTCTATTAACCTCAGATTTGCAGATGAGAAAACCAAGCTTAAATTTCTTGATTTCAAGCAACTATTAGAAAGAAAAATAAAAATGAAAAAGGAGAGTTCCTCAGTCATTTCCTTCCTAACCTTATCTTCCCAATCCCTGTGCAGACCTAGGTTCACACTCAGCTACACTGACCTTAGGCATTGCATTTCCCCTTTCTGTGTGTTGGCTGGATAATCAGAACTTCTGAGTCATAACTCCTGCTCAATTTATTTCAGAGAGATGGTGTCAGACAGGAGAAGGAGCTTTGAAATAATAACATCATAACCAGAAGATTATTGCTTATTTCTGTCTTAGCCACACAAGGCAGCAAATTCAACAGCCAGGTCATATCAAAACAGGAAGAGAACTAGAGCTTTGACATATCCTTCCCTAACGATGTCACAAAATGCTTAGTTTTCTTTTCTTTTTTTAAAATATTTTTTAGTTGTCAATGGGCCTTCATTTTATTTATTTATATGCGATGCTGAGAATCGAACCCAGTGACTCACACATGCTAGGCAAGCGCTATCCCACTGAGCCACAACGCCAGCCCCCAAAATGCTTAGTTTTTTTTTTAAATTGGGTTTTTATATCTCTCATGAATGATTCTTATTTCCTTATTTTGCAACATGAGCACAAAGCAGAGGAAGCTATTTTTTTCTGCCACTTTGGAAAGAAGAGGTGGTGTGGGTAACTGAAGCAGAGAGAGAGAAAGAACACCTTCATGATTATGTTGCAAACTGTCATTTATACCTTAGTAAAACCTGTGTCTACCAATTTCCCGAAACTGCATGAGATCTTACACAGAGAAGGGGGAAAGTCACTTCTGAGGAAACCCAGGACATAAACACAGCTAGTAGGTCTCCTGTCTCTCCTGTTGCCAACAGGTGTCAATCCATTCCAAACTTCCTCTTAGCACTCCAAATCTTTTTTTCTTTTCTGTCTCTATGTGATTTCCCTGTCAACCTTTCAAAAGCCTCTTATGTTCTCACTTATCAAAATCCATTTCAAAAACCACAGCTTTCTCCAAATTTTCTCTCCTCTTCCTGATTATGTGTAATATTTCTCATTTGCTTCAGGTAAATTTTTATTTTCATTGATGGTATATTTCCTATTTTTCATGAAATATCACCCTTTTCCATTGTACAAATATAGCAATAAAACATGTTCATTTTAACGTATATAATTAGATTAAAAATGAAAGTGTCATTATTACTATTCATCCTATTCTCCTGTACCAGAGTATCCTATTTTAATTTTTTTTTAGTTTACATTTTTCCCAGATGTTTTACATAAATTTAAACACTCCACTTATTCTGAATGAACTTTGAAATAAAAACATTCTTCTGGCCATGGATCTTACAGTTAATAATAACACTTAAAAAGAATAATAAAGGGAGTTAGGAAATCAGGTGAATCAGAACACATTCTACCTGAAAAGATTGTGGCACATGATGGAAGTAGAGATTCCCTGAGTGAGTTCCAGAAGTTTGAGAAAAGACCACTTTGGGTCTTCAGAAATCAGAAATGCTTCATAGTGGCTGTTGGCTGTTGCTGCTAGCACTGCAGAAGGGGTAGATTCATTGAGATGTTGAGTGTGAGCTTTATAGACAGAGAGCAAGCAAAGACAGAGAAGCAGAAATAAGCAGAGTGAGAGGAGGGCCAGGAGTGATTCTTCGAATCCCTTCACATCTCCCCTGAGGCCTGCTCCTGACCACTTCTAATGTGACTTCTTGTTCACGTCATTCACCATGGTTGTTTCCTGATCTCATCTGCATTTTTAAAAAATCATGGTCTATATTGCATATTTTGCCAGGACATACTCATGGTCACCGCCTAGAACAGGCCACTTTCTTAACACACACACACACACACACACAAATATGCATGTATTTCAGCTTCCCTTTGGTATTTACACTAATTGCAAAGTAATATGCTCATACTACATGTCATTAAGTTTCATTTCTTGATAAAAGATACGCAATTTTTATTGAGGAAGTTGAATGCTTTCAAAATTCCCCTCCCTACTCTGCTCAAGAAATATACATATATTTCACGCATATCCATTCTCACATAGAGCTGCATTAACAACAGGTGTTTGATATGAATTGACTGTACAAAATGGCATGAATTTCATTGTGTGTCTGTCTGTTGGGCTGCTATCATAAAATACATGAAACTTGGTAATTTATAAATAACAAAAATATCTCTCTCATGGTTCTGGAGGCTGGAAGCCCAAGGTCAAGGTGTAAGCGGGTTCAGTGACTCCTGCGGGCCAGGTCTCTGCTTCCCAGATGGGGTCTTGAATGTTGAGTCCCTTGCAAGAATCAACATTGTACTAGAAGGAAAAGCAACACAAGTAAAAGCGTATCTGGTTCTCTCCTATCCTTTTATAAGTCACAGATCATTGTGAGATGAAGCCTTCATACCCTTCTGAGGGTCCCACCTTTCAACACTGTCGCAAACCAAGTTTCAACATGAATTTTGGAGGGAGCCTTATGATTACATTGCCTTCCTTTTCTTCCACCCTCCCCTCCTGGAACTGACAGTTGCTTTATTATTTCCATTTATTTTATTATCAGCAACCATATTATACTCAAATTTTTTCACAAAACCAACCACAGTGGAAAACCATAGTCTGTGTGCATATGCTGAGAAGCATCCTTCTCTGAGGCCTTCATCTTGCTGGCTTCTGGATTCACTCACTATCAGGAATTCACAGATACTTTCTGGGAATTCCTTTTAAAATTGCTTCACTATATTTTTCTGGGTTTGATCTTCTGTTTGATATTTTCATCTTCCCTTTCTTGGCTTAGAGTTCCCTAGTGTTGGAACATTTCATCTAGTATTTTCTCACATACTTCCACAGAGAGATAAAGTTGAGATATCGTGTATTTAAAACTGTCTTTGTTCTACTCTGATCTTAGTGACATAAGTGAAATAGGGTAGTTTTTATTTATAATATTTGCATATGCTTTCATTTATTTAAATAATCTCAACGTTACTTGTAATGCTTCATATAATACAAATGCTACACAAAGATTTATACTGTACCGTTTAGGGAATCATTGCAAAAAATTTTTTTTGTACATGTTCAGTACAAATGCATTTTTTTTCCAAAAAATTTTGACCCATGGTTGACTCAATGACAATGCAGAACCTGTGTATTATGGGAAGCTGACTATTCATATATTGGTCCTCCTAGATGTGTGCTCTGATACTTTCTTTTTTTTTTAATTTTTTTTTTTTTAGTTGTAGATGGACATGATGTCTTTATTTTATTGCTTTGTATGTGGTGCTGAGGATCGAACCCAGGGCCTCATGCATGCGAGGCAAGCGCTCTACCACTGAGCTACAATCCCAGCCCCTGATACTTTCTTTTTTTAGTTCTGTATCTTCGTTTTTTTGATCAACTTTCTAGAGATTCCCTCAAATTTATCTCCATCCTATTAAATTCTTTACAAATATTTTATATTTAGAAAACTTACTTAAGTCTTTTTTATTTCTACATTATCTCAACATTTTAGTTCAACATGTCTGTTCCAGTAAGGATACTAACCAAATGTGAATGAACGTGTCCTTTGCGGTTTCTGTTTCCTCTACAATAGCCTGCTACATGATTCCTCTGCATCTGCCTGTTTTTGAACTCTATTCTGAATGTAGCAGCCAGAATTATCCTTTTAAAAATGTCTTATGAATTTAGGAAAATAATATTGTAAGTGATAAAATCATCATCACAAAAACATCAAGCAATGCAGAATGTGTGAAGTAGAAAGTGAGAAATTACTGAAAAATCCCAGCACCCAACCCAGATTGAAGTGTTTGGTGCCTCTGACTCTGACATGTCCCTAAGGAGAATATAGATCTAAATTTTTCTGTCTAAGGGATATGAAAAAAACATATGTAAGTGAATAGGGGACAGATGAAATTATGATGCTATTATAGAGGCTCTTTTATTTATTTCATTTTATTTTATTTTGGACACTGGGGATTGAACTCAGACCACTGAATCACATCCCCAGCCCTATTTTGTATTTTATTTAGAGACAGGGTCTCACTGAGTTGCTTAGTGCCTTGCTGTTGCTGAGGCTGGCTTGGAACTCATGATCCTCCTGCCTCAGAATCCCGAACCACTGGGATTATAGGCGTGAGCCACCTCACTCTTTTATTCTTCTATCTATCTATCTATCTATCTATCTATCTATCTACCTATCTATCCTTCACACAATTGGATATATTTAAGAAATACAACATGATGTACTGAAACATGTATATACTATGGAACATCAAATCAACCTCATAAACATATGCCATCACTTAAAATCTCTTTTTGCATGTATAGATGATGAGAAAACCCAAAATTCAGTCTCTCGTCAGTTTTCAAATGCACAATATGTTGCTAATAACTATGGTCATCATGATGTACCAAGGACTCTTGAATCCACACCTAACTGAAAGTTGGTGGCCTTTGACCAATATCTCCCCAATCCTCTGAACCTTCAGACTCTGGTAACCACCATTTATTTTCTGCTTCCATGAATTTGACATTTTTTTTTTCTTTTAGATTCCACAATAAGTGATAGCATGCAGTCTTTTTCTTTCTGTTCCTGGTTTATTTCATTTCACATAAAGTCTCACAGAACTATTTTAAAATATATTGTTTCAAATTTAGTTTTACTTGAATTTATTAGTAAAAGCAAATATATTGAAGCAACATGACATATTTCATGAATGACAAATAAATTTGTATTCCTCAAGGAGATGTTAGCATCCAGAATTTAAGTTGAGATCTTTAAAAAAGAAAAAAAAACCCTATGGTTCCGTTTTAGACCTATCCATTGACTCCCACTATGAAGAAATTAACACTCTGTCTTCTCTCTCTCCCTAGTCCTCCAGTCCTTCCTTTTCATTGGCTATTATTAGTAAAAATGTATGACATTTGCACATTCTGGTCTGAAACCACAATTCCCACTGTTGTTCTGTTTCAATTGTATATTGAATTGGAATCTGTGTTCACCCTGCTTCTGTTCCCAGGGCTTCCTCATTTCTAATTATTTTGTCATCCTTTACAATTTTATTTATCTGATTTCATCTTCCAGAAGCTTCTTATTTTTAAAACTTTAAATAATTTTATTTAACTCCATGCACTGAAAATATTATCATTTCAACATATAATCCATACAAAATTAAGATCTTTTATATAAAACTCTTTTTTTTCTAAGTCTTCAACATGTAGTGAAAATTGTATACCCAGAGCTTTTCCAGTCCTAGCAACATGTTTCTAAGTGTTCAGTAACAATGTGTGGCCATCAGTCACCGAATCAGAGAGCTCAGTTCCTGACATCCTCCTCTCGTTTGACTCACTTGTCCATTCCCTGTTACACTGTGATTTCACAACATCATCTTCACCTAATTGTGATGTCCCTACTTAGAAAGGCTCCAATGTCATCCACTTTTTTGTTTATCAATTTTATTTTTTTAATTTTTAGATAATTATAGGTTCACATGCAGTTGTATGAAATAATACCAAAACTTTATATAAAAGAGATTTGGGTTCTACATATTTCTTGGTTTGGACATGCCTCACAATATGTGTGTTCTGCTTTTGTATGTGAAAATTGCTTTACTTTTCAACATAAATGGGCTTATATCAATCTTTACCCTGCTTTTCATTTCACTCAGCAAAAGTCAGATGTTCCTATAGGGGCTGAAAATTTCTTAATGTTCTGCTCTTTATGGTAGAGTCTCAGCTGAATTTTCTTTCTTTTTTTTTTCACAATATCTTTATTTATTTATTTATTTATTTATTAATGTGATGCTGAGGATCGAACCCAGTGACTCATGCATGCAAAGCAAATGCTCTACCACTGAGCCACAGCCACAGCCCCCTCAGCTGACTTTTCTTTCCTTCTTTTCTTCTTTCCTGCCTTCCTTCTTTTCTTCCTTTTCCCATTTTTTTGTTCCTTCTCTTTTTCTTTGGTTAGCAAACAGTCCGATATTACCCTCTACACTTTCTTAAGCTCCTTTGCCGCCTTCTGTGTGCGGACCACACAGGTGCCACAGCTATATAAAACCTGAAAGCCTAGGACCTTTCCGCTATTCAACATTGTCTTATATCAGATATGTGCATGGTCCTCTCCCTCAGCTCTTTTAAGATTTTGCTCATAGGTCACCTCAGTGAAACATACTGTTGGCCACCTCAGTAAAAGTAATTTGCCTATCCTCTCCCTCCATTCAGCATTCCCAATTCACTGTCATGGTGCCCACTTAGTTTCTTATCTTCCAAAGTGCTTTATACTTTCAATATCCTTCATAATTTACTTATTTGTGCTTTTTGTTAGCTCAATTTTATAGTCAGAATGGAGTTCTGTTAATTACTTCCTGTTCATCTTTAGTTTAATTTACCTGTAACTTAGTTTTCCCCATTTATGAAATGCAAATAAGACTATTTATTCTCATTTATTGAGTGGCTACCATGCTGAGATGCTCTCTTGACAAGTAATTATTGGTGTAAGCACTGTAATCTCCTTCAGGAAGACTGTCTACTACATCTGATAGTTAAGGAAAGAGATTAGAAAAGGTAATGAGACTTGCTGAAGGTCTCCCAGCTTGACTGGAATGGTAATGAGAGACTTGACTGGAGTTGTATCCCCCTGTAAAAATCTCAAAAGATGTATACGTAAGAGCATCTTTAATTTTCATCACACTCATTTTAATATTGATGATGCAGTTATACCCATTTTACAGATGAAGAAGTTGAGGTCCCCAGAGATTAAAAGTTTTTATCACAAGATTGGTGATTTCTTAAACTCTATTTGACCTCAGATTCTTCTGGCTGTAAAACTAATGTTCTCTTGATTCTACTATAAGGCAGTCAAATTCTGCTGGAAGGGACAAATGGGACTAGAAGACAACATTTCGCTTTCTCTTGCTAAATACCTTACCTCTTTTTCAATAATTTTTAAATACATAAATTTGATAGGGATGCAATTCTTCCCATTAATTTAGGTGGTGGAGAGTCAACTTCATTTCAATAAATTGGACATTGACATTTATTTGAACTGTGATCAGCATTACTCCAATTTACGGGGTAATCATCACTCTATCCCACAATGCTCTGAGGTTTCCCACCGCCATCAATCATTTTTCCTCTGAACGTTGCATTGCAGCCTTCACTTGGGGGCCTCAGCTGCCAAATAAAAGGTCATTTAATGGGTCCTTACTCTTTTGAGCACCATCCAAAGCCTCCTCTTCAATCAGCTTCTCGGGGAGAGATCCAGGTGGGGGCAAAGAGACAGGTCACTTCAGCTCCGTTTCCATGGTGACCCATACATGAATGTGATCTTAGCCCACGACTTTGGACATAATGACCCCTAATCACATCCTCTTCGCCCCTGAGGACTCGGTGACAGCTATGGCAATTTCCTGTGACTTGCTTTAATGGAACGAGTCTCAGAAAGGTAGACTTCCTTCTTCAAGCAAGCAGGGCAAGCCAGCAATTACTTTGGGGTAGAAACTTTGAGCAGACAAGGTTTTTGCAGGAATTCTATGACAGCAGTAGATGAAATATGTTAGTAGGATTCAAGGTGCCAAATAGACCACTCTTTTTGGAATGTTTCAGCTCCTAATTAACCCAGACTCAATTCAGTTGTGACCTACTTCATTTCTAAATCCCACACAAAGATAATGTGAATAAAGGAAACTCTCTAAAAAGAAATCGTTGAGGGAACAAAGAATGCTAGGATAAGTACGAAGAGGATATGCTATAAGGTCAAAGTTAACTATCTTCAAATGTATCAAACGTTGACACAAGAAAGAAAAATTAAAGTTGGACTGGTGTCCAGAAGTATAATCACTAGGAGACAGTTAGAGGCATCCATTGTCTCCTTGGGAGGCTCAGACATCATGATGGTCAGGATGAAATTTGAGTCATAGCTTTGCCTTTCACTAACTGTGTAGCTGTGTGGAAACATTGGTTTTCCTGTATTTAGAATTCATCCTTTATAAAATATGAATTATCCTGGTATTTCTGCATTCAATATTTATTGAGATTGTGTCTTCATAGTGATGTTGTGGAGAATAAATAAATTGATTTACAGACGGCACTTAGCTTAGTGCCAACCACACCATGTATAGCTTAAAAATGGCCATTTCAGTTGTTACCATTACTATTATTACTCAATCCATTACTAAAAATTAATCTCTAAATGTTAGAAATACTAGAAAGGGTTGTTTTTGAAATTATTCAGCTCTCAGTCATTGGCCAAAATCTGACAGAAAAATGGGAAATGAGGAGAAAATTAGCCAGTATCAGGTGTCAATTATTAAGAGATTAGTTGAATTACTGACCTTGACCTTGGAGGGTGCCACTGTGCTGTGATGTTTGGACTTGCCGCTGTTGTCAAGTGTCTAAGTGGGGGTCAGCTTGCTCTTTCTGATAGCCAATAGGTATGGTGTAGAACTACTGAGTGTCACCAAAGCAAACTGGTGGAGAAATATAGGCTTCCTTTTACATGTCAGTCACTTCTAAGTTTTCACTTTCCCAACCCCATGCATTCTAATACAGATCTATTTTTCATTTATTTTCTTACATATGCCATGGCTAAGCCTTTATGCCTCAGAAATGACCTCTATGTCTTTCCTTCAGAGGTTTCTTCAACCTATATCCATTCTCAAAAACACTTTGTGGAAGTTGAATCCTGAATGCCATCATTTCCTCTCACATTTCCACTTGGAATGAATTTCTTGTTTTCCTGGGGGCATGTTAACTCACTCAGCACATTGTCACTGAAGCTTTACCCTATGCCAGCTGTCATGCAGAGAGCTATAAGTGGAGAGATGAGAACAACCTACCTTTAGACAGTCATGAAACTTTGGCTCTAGTGAGGGAGGCACATATCCAAGAAAAATATACAGAAAACCAAGTTCATGTACATGGAATAATATGAAACAGTAAAAATGAATGGAATAAAGTTTTACCTATCAACTTGACTATATCTCAATAATTTGTGTGAGTGAATGAAAGAAATATGATGTTAGCATAATGGAAATTGTAGATGTAAGCCAAGAACAGTAGACACTAAATTCAAAATAGTGCCTACTTCAGGACAGGGTTGAGAATGAGAAAAGGGAATGGAAGTTAGTAGGAGGATGAAATCTTCAATGTTTCACATAAATTTGATCTCTTTCCTTTCAAGGGAAGTATATGAATGTTACATATAATAAATGATTCCTAAATAAAATATTCCTACCAAAAGATATTATAGTCATAAAAAATGTTCTAAGTGGCACTATAATATTAAATCAAAATCAGAAGTACTTGATTTAGAAAGGGCATATGACAGAAATAGCTTCTTTCTGTCTTTGTGGAAATATTCTTAAAGAAGAATTAACCAGGGAAAGTATAGAAATAAAGGCCAGAAAAGTACTTAATTATCTTTTATTAATCTCTCTGTTTGTATTTTGATATAAATTTCCAAAAAATTTCTTTAATTTTCTCAACTGCACAAAAACACATTAAGTCACTGAGTGTTATTTGCCCTTGAATTTACCAAAGGACTGTACAAAGATTAACATACAAACTAAAATTTTCCTATACTCAGTAATGAATTGGATGAGAAAGAAATCAGGAGAACTATTCTATTTGAAATAACTTCAAAAAATACTTGGGAATAAATATACCCAAGAAAGTAGAATACCTCTACAATGATAACTATAGACCACTGAAGAAAACAAAATGAAGATCTTAAAGGATGAAAAGACCTCCCATGTCCTTAAATAGGCAGAATTAATGTTATCGAAATGGCTGTACAACCAGAAGCATTATACAGATTCAATGTAATTGCCATCAAAATACTAATGACATTCATCACAGAATTAGAAAAAAACAGTTTAAAATTTATGTAGAAGAGTAAAAGACCTAGAATAGCCAAAGTGATACTGAAAAAGAAGAGCAACACAGGAGGCATCACAATACCTTATCTCAAATTGTACTACACAGCTCTAGTAAAAATGAGACCATGGTATTTTATCAAAATAGACATGAAGACCAATGGAATAGAACAGAAGATACAGAGACAATCCCACAAAAATACAGGCATCTGATACTCAACAAAGGTGCCAAACATGTATGTGGAGAAAAGATAGCCTTTTAAATAAATGATGCTGAGAAAACTGGGTATCTGTATATAAAGAAAAACAAACTAGATCCCTATCTTTCACTTTTTACAAAGTCAAATCAAGTGGATCAAAGACCTAGGAATTAGACCAGAAACTTTGCAACTGCTAGAAGAAAACAGGCTCAGTACTCCAACATATTTGTGTAGGCACCAATGTCTTTAACAAGGCCTCTAAAACTTAAGAAATAAAACCAGGAATCAATAAGTAAGGTGGTATCAAATTAACAACTTTTGCATAGCAAAGAAAATGATTAAGAGCATGGAAAGACAGCCTACAAAATTGGAAAAAGTCTTTGTCAGCTACTCCTTCAACAGGGATTATTATTCAGAATATATAAAGAAGTTAAAAGCTTAGCACCAAAAACAAACAAACAAAAATCAAATAACCCAAATGATAAATGGGCAAAAGAACAAAACAGACATTTCTCAAGAGAAGAAATACTAGGCCAATAAATACATTAAAAAATATTCAACATCCCTAGCATGCAGGGAAATGTAAATCTAAAGTTCATTGAGATTTAAGGTCACTTCATATAGAATGGCAATTATCAAGAATACAAATAGTAATAAATGCTGGGGAGTGGGTTGGGGAGGGAAGGGTACATTCACACACTGTTGTTAGGACTGCAAGCTAGTACAATCGCTTTGGAAAACAGTAGGGTGATTCCTCAAAGAGCAAAGAATAGAACCACCAAGTGACCAACCTCCTCCACTCCTTGATATTTATTCAAAAGAATTAAAATCACCATAATATAGTGATATAGACTAAACAATGTTTACAGCAGCACAATTAACAATAAACAAGTTATGAAATCAGCCAAGGTACCTGTCAACAGATGAATGAATTTAAAAATGTGGAATAGATATACACAATGCAGGTTCACTCTGCCATAAAGAAGAATGAAATTCTGGCATGTGCTGTTAAATGGTTGGAACCAGAGAACATTGTGCTAAGTGAAATAAGTCAGACTCAAAAAGTCAAGACTTAAAGGTTTTCTCTCATGACAGAAGCTAGAGCAAAATTATTTTACAAGGACAGAATCCCATGAAACTGGAAGAGAGATCAGTGAGGTAGAGAAGGGAGATTAAAGGGAAGGTAGGAGGGAGAGGAAAAGGGAGAAACTGTGAAAAGAAATTGATCAAATTATGCTGTGTAGATGTGTGAATATACATTGTGAATATACAGTGAATTCTATCTTCATGCGTATCTCTAAAGCATAAATTAAAAAGTAGATAAGTAGAAGGAAAACCAGTACACTATACGAAGGGGAAAGGGTAGTGGGGAGGGGACAGAAAGATAGTACCGGGGACTGAAGTGGAGCAAATGACTTTCCATGCATGTATAATTATGTCAAAATGAACCCCAGAGTATGTATAACTATAATTTGATAATAAAGACTTTTAAAAAATCTTTGTTTTAAGGAATAGGCATTGGATCTCATGTACCTCAGGAATCACAAATATACTAAATGTCTAATACATATTTATTTTTAACTTATACCCATTAGCAACTGGTCCAAGCTTATAGGATTTTAGAAAGGATCCTTATTTGACAATTTTTCACCCTATCTATTCCACCTAATATTTCATCTGAGTTTTCAACAAAGCTATGAAGGGTAGGTATCTTTGAATCCTGCCCTCACTCTGTGTGAAATGTATGTCCTCTCATGCTTGACCTGTCAAGTTCAATCCGGTCTATTCTTTAAGGTCTTGTTCATGTGCCTCTACCTCCACAAAGTCTTTACTAATCAATTATATTCGAAGACCGAGCTCCCTCTTACAAACTCCTTTGCAACTTCGTGACATCCTTTGAGCTTCCTCTATATAACTTGGTTAGGCTGGCATAGCACATGGAGACCATTGTAGACAGCCAATGCACTGTAGCTATCATCATCATCATCGCCATCATCATCATCATCATCATTATCATTCTTGGTTATCACTTGCCTTCAAAAATATGCACCCCAATCAAGAGAGAGAACAATGACACAGGTATACCTGTATCTGGTCCTGTGACCTAACACACATTCCTTCCTTTGGCAAATAGCAACTGCTCATATATGAGAAAGTAAAAATTAATAAATAAATCCATGAAATAAACCATACAAGAATTTTATTTGTCTAGCCATTTGGAGTCCTCAGGCTTGCAAACATCCACCTTCTACCCCAAGGGGTGGGGTTATTTATTGTTTGCACAGGATAGCTCTTTGACAAATGAACAAAAGTCTGAGCTGGCTTCATTAAGAAGAATGGATATAAAGCAGCAACATGTCTGTGCTGAGCCATTGAAAGTGAAATGGGATAATTGCTGTGGTTACAATGAGGCTGATCAAGCTGAGAGAAACAAGTTTCAAATTGTTCCAATCAGTCCTAATCCAGCAGAGTTATTAACAGTGCTCTACCCTGGTGCGACTGCATCTGCTAACTCGAGATAATGATTTATATCACAGTTTACCAAAGTCTCAATTTGTCCTAATTCAATAAGTGAAACCCAGCAAGGCAGGCAGGAGACATAACATCATGCGATGCCTGGAATTCCCATTTCTTTCTCCTCTCCCCACTAACCACAGACCATCGTAGCCACAGGTGCAGCAGCTTGCCAAACATTTTGCTTTGTGGTCCTAACCTGAGGGATTCAGCAGTGGGCTGAAGTCCTTGACCATAACCAGCTCTGAAAGATCCAGCAGGGAAAAAAAAAAAAAAAAACACTTCAAGCAACGCCAACATGATGGAACCATACAATTAGCAGGAGGCATAATTAAAGGTAGATAGAAGGAATATAAATAAAATCTGTGTCCAGAATAGGCCTCAATCCAAGTAGATTGAGTGATGGCCTGCAGCTCTGGGGTTGCGCTGGGGGTAGAGAAAGGATTGATGTGGAGGTGGGAGAGAAAGAAAGGAATACCTACTAATGTTTATGGAATTGTTTTATATCACTAGAATGTTAATGTTCTAAAATTGATCATGGCACAAGTTGAATAATGTGGTGAACATGCGAAGAACGATAGCATTATACAGTTAAAAATGAGTAAATTGTATGAGGGGTAAATAGTATCTCAATAAATCTGTTTTAAAATAATGAATAAGTACAAACCATAAAGAAGTATCTTGGAGACCTGAGTCTAGCAGTTCTTAACCTGGAAATCTTGGTTAGAAGTCAGTGATTGTGTTAGTGACACAAAAACCTGTATTGTGTATGTGTGTACACATGTTTGTATTTGCAGGTGTGCAATCCCCTCTCAAGGCAGAAAGTGCAGAGCTATTGCTAGTTCTCAATTTGTTTTTGTGACCTAATAAGGTTATGAACCACTGACAGGTCTAATCAACCCAACCATAAAAATGAGGAAGCAGAAAGGGGGTGGGAAGATAATTGCCCTAAGTCATTATTAGAGAGAGGACTGGATATATATTACAGGAATCTCAGAGCCAGTCAGGAAGTAATTTATAGATTGGACCACAGGACAAAATGTGGATTCTGCCAAGTGTGATTTCTTGGACATGGTTTTCCCTGACCAGTCCTCCTGCTCACAGCGAGGCTGCTCCCACCAAGGTAGCCAGACGTGTGTCTCCTGTATGTCCAAAGGTATCCCTGAAGGAAAAGGTCTCTTGACAGGCACAGAGATCACAGGACACAAAGGAAAGAAAGCAGAATGGGCCACAGTCTCTCAAGGAGAGTCAGGGCAGAGCCATGCGGTGTACATATTTATTGAATGACTGAGTTGAAAATCAGGACACTATGTCAATGTACTTCCTGAACCACCTTTAGCCCTCTGAAAGGAGAGACTGATCTTAATGTCTCAGTTACCTTAGCTTTGGTATTTGATGACCAGGATGGCCACTTACACGAGATCCCCTTTCACACTTCCCTTCTCATTTCCCTCTGTTAAAGGGATTCCACTGTATAGATTAAGAATGAACTTCACACCCCTCTAACTCAAGGACGTGGACCCCTTTTGCTCCAGCTGCGACTTGTGTTATAATGACCCTGAGTCCAAAGCAAGCCCCATCTGCCAATACCAACTAGCATGTCCAGTTGTTAAAATGGATAAATAATCAGACTGAATGTCCCCTCTCTAATCAGACCAGTTTTAGGGCTCCAAGGTTTGATGGAATCTCCCTTCTCGGACCTCACAGGCTATGGGAAAAGGCCTGGATGTAGACCACGGTCAAGAAGCCAAGTCACAACTTCTGAAATCAGGGACTTAGCTAAGTTCGGAGGTGTCATGGAGAAAGGAGTTTTGAATAGCTCTGAGGGCAGCTGTGGAGTTGGGAAAAAAGCATTAATGAAGTCTCTTCACCAGACAGAAGGTGGAAGAATAATCCATAAAACTAAGAGAGCCCAAACAAAAGCATGACATCAAGAGAGCACACAGCACATTTCCGGAACAGTGACTATTTTGCCATGATCCTAGGATGGTGCCTGAAGAGCTGGCAGGCAAAGCATGGTAAAATGTGTCCAATTAATCAGGGAATAAATGGCTAAATAATCATTAACAATAATAGCTGCATTTATCGAGTCATTACTTAGTTCCAGACTCAATACTAAATACTCTTGATGTAATGTATCACTCCATTTCCACAACAGCCATAAACTTTATGATAAGTGACAATTTGAAGATGAATTACTTGAAGCTCAGAGAGGCAGAGGCATTTTTCCAGTGTCGCACAGTCAGTAGCAGTCAGAACTTGGCTACTATATGCCTTCATGACTGTAAATTCTGTGCACTTAATTATTTCCCTAAAAGCATAGTGTATGCTAGAAAAAGGTTGGGTTAAGGAGTGCCTGGAAAGGTATGTTATGGCCAACACAATGAAGGAATTTGGACTTCCTCCTCTTTAACACAAAGACTTTTTGTTACAATTGCCTGCAGAATTCTATACAGCTAGGTGCTGTACAGGTTGTGGCCCAGGTGAATAGCAGGCTGTGCCCTCTGGGTTTGTAAAGGCACATTCTCATGTTCCCATTATGATGAAATCGCCTCTCACCACATTCCTGAGAACATATCCCCATGGCTAATGGCATATGACCACAATTCCACATCAACATATACACAACGTACTCCATCATCATTTTTTGATATAATTGTTATTTTTGCAAACCATTATAAATGTAAAAAGTATAGACAATGAAATCCTAATCCCATTATGTATTTTATAGCCCGCTTTCATCATTAATCCCTCCCTGTGTCCACCTCTACTGTGAAGTCATTCCAGGCATCACATCATCTCAATAAATATTTCTCCACATGCTTATCAATAACATAGACTCCTTATGTCTCTTCAGCTGATTCTCTAAATTAGAATTCCTTAAATGACAGGTTTAATCCTGCCTGCCTCATTTTGATGTGATTAGACCCAATGATGGTCTTTACATTTTGACAAAAATAAATCAAAAGAAGATGATTTTGTGACAGATAGAAATTATAGGAAATTCAAAGGATAGTGTGCAATGAAGCTTTATGATGGATTATTCTTTTTTGGATGATGCATGACTGCTTTTGTGCTGGGAATATGGAATTGTGTAGCTGGGACACACTATATATACCACGTACCAGGACCTACTCAATATTCACAATTTCATCTCTTGTCCTATAGGGCCTAAATTCTTAAATGATGATGAGAATGACCTAGAAAACTTCTAAAATCATAAATTCCAGAGATCCATTTTAAAGATTCTGATTTAGTAGGGCTGGCCGAGCCCAAGTAAGCTCCCAGGGGAACCTGATGCCCCTGGTCTGGGGACACATTCTCTGACTAATAAGAGAAAGATCAGAATTCATGGAAAGGGAAGTGATGGGATTCCACAGTCTTGCACTGAATTCCCTTCTCAGTATCACAGCTGAGGGCCTCCGCCTCATCCCACATGGTCCCTGCTGAAGCCTGAGCCTGGCCAATGCTGGAATTGCTATCACTGCTTGGAGAAAATGAAGGTGGCCATCTGACACTAGCACATCATGTTAAGCAGGCAGATATTTATTCAGTAAATGCATGTTGCACCTTTACTCAGAGTCTGGATCCCAAGCTTAAAATATAGATAATTGCCCAGTCACAAAAATAACCATTCTGCATTGAGCCTTTAAACAAACCCAGGGAGGGGGGCCTGATGAGAGACTTTCATAAAGTTGACAGTGAAAACCTCTGTTTTAGAAACTCAAATGCTAATTTCCAAAATAGAACGTTGTTCTTTATTTCCTCCCCATTCAAGTCAAATGTATGTCTGCCTCTGCAGTCTTTTTTGGGGGGTGGTATTATGTCTTTTCTTCAAGTCTTTTGTGGTGTGGAGAGGGAAATCTGAACTTTGCACTGAAAGAGGGTGAAGCTCCTCTCCATTCCTTCCAAGCTGTGTGAATTTGGCCAACTTACCTAATCTTTCTGAGCTTGAGTGCTGGAATGGCTTATTCCTGCTTGCCTAGGACATCTTTCACTTAGCTCCTTCCTTGGTTCCCACCTCTCCTGCCTCATGTAACCACATCCCAGGGTCCTGTCTGAAATTCTTCGCTGGTCCTTGTACCTCCATTGACACCCTCTCTCTGATACGTCTCCGTGAGAGCTTCTTCTGAACCTCAGTTAAGCACATTGTACACCTCCTTCTGGAATTCTCTTTCACCTAATGAAAACTGAAGTCCCAGACTTTCCATAGGCTACTAGAAGTCCTCTAAGGAAGTGATCACCTCCATTAATGCCCTGCTAGAAGCCATACTTTGGTCTTCATGATTTGTTTGCTGTTCTCAAATAGCTTCAACAACTGGTTTAAGCTGTTTCTTCTGTTGGTCCAAGGTCTCCTCTCTGCATCTCAGATCTAATGCAGGAATTCTTTTTTTTTTTTTAAATATTTTTTTTTATTTTCTTAGTTGTAGGTGAACAGAATATCTTTATTTTATTTTTATGTGGTGCTGAGGATCGAACCCAGTGCCTCACGCATGCTAGGCAAGCATGCTACCACTGCGCCACAATCCCAGCCCCAATGCAGGAATTCTTAACTCTGGCATGCTTAACATTTGGGGCCTGATAATTCTTTGCTCTGGAGTGCTATTATGTGCAGAATAGAATATTGAGCTCCAATGCTGGCTTCTACCCCTACTCACTAGATAACAGTGTCACTTCCATCCTCAACTGTTACGACAAAAACAATCTCTACACAGTGCTAGATGTTCTCACAAGGGGCAAAACTGCCTGGTGTTGAGAACCACCCATTCCCCTCCCAAGCTCACTACCCAAAACCCAGTCCTCAATGGTCATCCTATCTTGCAAATACATGTTTATTCTTTACATCAATTGTTCGTGAATATAGTTTTCTCCCTCATGATATTGAGAATTCTTTAAAGGCAAAATTTCTTTTTCTTTCCAACTTTTTTTCTCTTTTCACTATCCAGTGTGAATTCTTTATTAGCAATCCTCCAATAAGTATTTGTTGAAGAATCCATAAAGTCAGATAGGTGTTTCTTTGGGTTATACTTTATACTTCTTGATGAAAATTATCACAGGGCTTCCAGGCATTCTAAGATCAGTTAATGCATCTAATTCCTTTAAGTAAGTATACCTGTGTAAGTGAGCAGCTTTGTTCACTTAATTTGTAAAGACTGGTTTATCAGCAATTGCTTCAGAATATGAAGCTGGAGAAAAGAAATATTTAACAGGATATTCACCAATCCTCTTTTATGGTCTATTTTTATTTGCATTTCCTTTGACCTTGCTTATTCAGGGCTGGTCCCATTTTACTCAGATCCTCAACCTTTGCTTAGCTTGCAAGGCTATATTGCTGAATTAGCCAGTTATACAATCATGCTTGCTTCTTTTTCTGTCTTGTCTCTTCTAATCAACTGCTCCACTAACTGGTGGCTGGCATCACGAAGTCATGCTATGTGCACATCTGCTCACATCTGGCACATAAAGGGCTGTAGGTCACAATTGCACAGGCAGCACAGCTGACTTCACAGCAGTCAGGGAAAAGAAAAACAAGAAAAATTCTGGCCTAAAAGTCCTCTGTATCTGATGGACCACAGTAATTGGGGCTTTTCCAGCTGGCATTCAGTTTGGCACAGGAAACAAAGAATGAGTCAGGTTAGGATCAGGGAACTGGCCCTTGCCAAGATCTTTCCTCTTTTTGGTTCCTTCTGGATTGGAACATCAGATAGTGAGCAAGCCTTATGCACCTCATCCTGTCTTGCAGGATGTCCCCTCTCTATTTGCTGAGACCAGGCCATGACAGATTACTGTTTTGAGGCAGTAACCCTAACTCTCCCCAGTTTGCAAGTATTAACTAAATTGGGCAACATTCTCAAATACTACAGGCATTTTGGTTGTCTTTTTACACACTGTTCCTGAATCTACAGTAACAGATTGAAGAATGGAAACCAAGGTTCTGGGGCCCATTGGGAAGGTCAGAACCTCTTTCTGATTTACTGGGGGCTGCCTGCTGAGACCAAGAGGCAAGGGGGCATCTTGGAAAGTAGCCAGGAAAACACAGTCTGCTGTAGATCGAGTCCAAAATGAACTGAGAATTTGGAAATGAGAATTATTTGTAAATAATTTGTAAATTATTTGCCCCTCTTCTGGGGCAAATTGTTCAAGGGGCTAAATATACAAGAACTGGCTATCAAGAACTTCAACTACATGTTTTATAAGACACTTTTTAATCCATTTTGCTTATTGTTCCAAACATAGAACACCTATAAAAACTAAATTTGATCAAAAAACATACCTGGTAATTTTGAAGTACTTGTTTTTTAAATGTAGTCTTACTCATTTGAGACAGTAAAAGTCTGATTATTACAGTGTATGTAAATATTTTTTATTTATTGAGAAAATTGCATAAACTTTGCTGCAAAAGTTACTTCTACTAAATGTTCACCTGAACAAAATATTACATGCATAACTGATATGTAACATAAGAAATATATTCAGGAAGTCTTTTCTAGAACTAATTTGTCATTTTATTTTGAGAAGCGCACTGTATTTCAAATTATCAATGATGGGAAATAGTTGTCCTATAAATAGGTCACAGGAATGCTCAATGTACTGCTTGGATATTCTGGGCCACAGAAATGACGCCCACCTGTCTTCCTCGTTCTCTGTTAGTACATCAAAGTTAATCTTTTCCCCTCTATGCCCTGCCTTGAGTTCTAAGATGCTGGGCCCTAAAGGACCTTATCAAAAGGGATATGCTTTCCCTCTGTTTCCTTTTAGACTAGCCCAGTGGAAGTTACTGTCAGAAATGAAATGAGAGGTCAGATTGTTTATTCTTCCTGATCCTATGTCACAGGCTGGAAATAGGCTGAGGCCAAATTCCTACCCAGAGCCATAAATTTTGCTGGTTCAGGATTTGTTGGTTATACTGGCAGCTGGCAATAATTATAAGATGAGTAATAATAGCCTCCTATGTTGGTAATCCCTGGTGTTTTATAATTTCCGGTTACTTTCCATAATCCTGTCTATACCTTTGTAAATAATTCCTTCTTGACACTCCCTTCAAATACCTTTTTTTTGTAGGATGTTCTTTTACCTTGAGAAATAGTCTCATAGCAAGCCAGGCATATAAACAAACAAATATTTTATGCGTAATGCTGTAATAAAGGTAAGCAAAAAGTATCACAGATGCACAGATAGATATTTCTGTTCAAAATCTGTTTCCCTTTTCTTCCTTGGGGGGTAAGGTGGTTCTATAAGTGCTTGAAGTGGTGGAGAATCCATAATCATACTTTGTTTTTATTGACAACCTCTTCACTGTTCATGACTTGTTTGTATATCTGGCACATCTAGGGTTGTGAAAAACATTGTTCAAAAATATGCTTCAAAATATTGCATTCTAAACTACAGGCACCATGAGGGAAAAAAGACTACTGACAACATTGATGGAAAAACAAGCAAGAGGGTTATAGGATTAAAGATTTGATACAGATAATGAAACTCTCCTTGTGAACTGGTTGATAATAAATGCCACTGTTGGGAGGAACTATGAGACAGTGGAAACACTTGGCAAAGTTCAATAGTAGAGAAGAGAAAGAGTGCAACCAGTGGGCCTCCACCAAAGATCATAGACAACTACAGCAATTTAAGTGGTGGTGTGTGTAAACATGATCGAATGATTTCCAAATATTTCACATTACTAGACTTTAAACATGGTATGGACCTTTGTTCACTAGAATAATTGCTATATGCATTTGAAATGCATAGGTTAGCCACAGATTTGTGAACACAGACAAGAAAGATTTCATATATTACATATTTATATATATCATGATTCAAAGAAAACACATCAATAGGACAAAAGCATATTAGTCATGAATCTACTACTGTCTAAGGTACTGTTAGATTTGACATGCAAAGCCATATTGTTCTCAAATGACAAGAATGACAAGGATGTCAAAACAAGCCATGTTTTTGACAACATATTGTCCAATGTGTACTGTAGCCCTTTGTTCAAAATGTTTTTCTTTTTTCCACCAAAGTTGTTAAACAGTTCACAAAAGTCACTTCTTTGTATATTATATGTAGCCAATGTTTTATTTATAGGATGGCATACACACACACACACACACACACACACACACACACACACATATACACATACAAATATATATGTGTATATATACCACACTCTATTGTCTCCATGTCTTATTTGCATAATTTTTATGCTTTTGGTCTCACTCGTAATAAAAGTTACACATACTTTAGGTTATGAGTTTCATTTCCAATCTATTATAATACACTTTGTATCATTGCAATATTTGCAGAATTGAAAACTAGGGAATTAAATGATTTAATTTTATCTACTTCCAAATTCTATTGTTTTTTTAAAATTTCAGCCCAGTAACACCTTCTATGTATTCCCACCTCCCCCACTTCTCCTGCTGGAACTTTGCTACACAGAGGACAGCTGAACTCCACAGAATATGATAAGAGCAATGCCAAGGAAAACAATCAAATTCCTTCCTCAGTCAGTCATAAAAATGTCTGACATTTCATCATTAAGGATTTTTTTTTTTTTTTTTTTTTTGGTACTGAAGATTGAACTCAGGGGTACTCGACCACTGAGCCACATCACCAGCCCTATTTTGTGTTTTATGTAGAGACAGGGTCTCACTGAGTTGCTTAGTGCCTTGCCATTGCTGAGGCTGGTTTTGAACTCGCGATTCTCCTGCCTCAGCCTCCCTAAGTGCTAGGATTACAGGCTTGCGCCACCGCGCCCAGCTAGGACTTTGTTTTTAATGGAAATTTTTGACCTTGAATACTCCTTTCACCTAGTAAGATAACATCTGAAGAAAATTATTATTAACCAGTACTTTGCTGGGACTTTCAAACATGACTTCTTTTTTTTTTTAAACTTAAATTAATATTTTTATTCTCCCTCCAAAGCCATTCCTCTGATGTAACCTTTATTTAAAATTTAGCATAATACTTTACACTTTCTCCTTCGCATATACAAACATAAACATATAGCATGGATTTGTTTGCCTTCCCAAAAATGAGGTCACTATAGCCTTATTTTATTTCCTATACTAGGGGTTGAACTTAGAGGCACTTTAATACTGACTTCATACTCCAGGCCTTTTTTTTGGTACCAGAGATTGAACACAGGGGTGCTTATCCACTGAGCCACATCTCCAGACCTTTTTTATATTTTATTTAGAGGCAGGGCCTCGATGAGTTGCTAAGGTCCTCACTGATGACTTCTTACTGACTAGTTTGCAAAAGAGTTTTGTGTATGCTACCACATTTGACCCCAGGATTTACACTGAGGTAGGAGCATGTGTGCATCGCCATGTCCACCCTCTAGATGAAGAAAGTAAGGGCCTGTATTCAAGATCACTCAGTGATTAGTGGCCAGATGTAATTAGACCTCAGGCTCCATGCACAAAATCCAGGAGGCTTTTCCACATTATATCTTAGAGTATACCCAAAGAATCAGCACTCATTGACAGTCAGTGAGTCCAGACTAGAGCGATGGCAACCTCAGCACCCACTTGTTGTGTAAAACATGTGATTAATGCTGTTTGAACCACAGCCATGGAAAGAATGAATCAGTGCAAGTTCTGTCCTCAAGGTCTCCTTGGGGAGATAGAGTGTTCATGCATAAAAACTAACCAAGAATTTAAGTCCGAAGAATGTTTAAGTAAATGATGTTATAGAATTCTGGAAGAGAATGGCGAGAGGTCAAAAATACTTCTTGGAGAAGGTGAAGTATGAGGTGAGTCTTGTCACATTTAAATAGTAAGAAAAAAAAAAAAAAAACTTCAGAAAAGCTGTTGCATACCCAGAAACTCTACCAAGAGCACTTGAGAGATTACTTACTTTACATTTCTCTCTTCCCGCCTCCTCCTCCCCTCCCACCTCCTCCTCCTTTTCCTCTTTCTCTTCTCCTCTTCCTTCCTCTCCTCTCCCTTCTTCTCCTCTTCTCTTTCCATGTTAAAGAAGATCAAAGCCAGGGCCTTGCACATGCTAAGCAAATGTTCTACCCCTGAGCAGCACCTCCAGCCCACTTACTCATAGGTGAATAGACATAAGTGCAGAATTGGTGGATGTGGTTTCCAGGACCAATACCACCACTTGGCTGACTCTGAGAAATAATCTCTCTAAGCTTTATTTTTCCATCTTGAAAACAGAAATAATGCATTATATTTTCCAGATATTTGAGGGAGACATTACACAGAACAAAGAATAAAACATAATAAAAGGAAAGCACTCACTCTACAAGGGTGTTCTCAGTGATGAAATATATAATCTCTGGAATCAGGCTGTTTACTAATTTATTTCCTTAAGTTTTGAAATAGAACTCACATGAAAAAATATTAAATGCATAAATAGATGAATAAAAATCTCCTACATATCAAGAAGAAAAGTACAGAGAAATTATTAGATCAATAGGGAAAAAAACTTAAAGTGACATTCAAAAAGAAGGATATATTCAACCTCATGAGTTATTCCAGAAATACACATCCAAATCACAAAGTGATATCACTACATAAGCACCAGTATAGCTAAAATAAAATAGCATACAGCACCAAATATTAACAGTGATGTGGAAAAACTAGAACTTGCCCACCTTGCTGTTGAGTGTGTTCATTATTTTGACTACTCCAACTGTTTAAGGGTGTTTGGTAAAGCTGATGATATACATACCCTATGACCCAGAAATTCCATTCCTAGGCATATCTAACTAAAGCACACACTTGTGCACCCTCAGGCACACAAAAGGATATCCATAGCAGCAGAAGTGCAACAGGACTCTCAGCAGTGTTATAAGCAACACTTGCTAAATACAATAACCCAAAAGAATCTAAATAATAATAACAATAACACTGAATAAGGAAGCCAATTATTGCTAAGTGAAATAAGCAGAAAGTCAAGGGTCAAATGTTTTCTCTCATATGCAGAAGCTAGGGGAAAAAAATTTAAAAAATTGAATAGAAAGGGGAAAAAGCCAGAAACAACCTTTTACTTACTTTATGGTAACCATTTATTGAAAGTCAAGAGTAGATACCACAAATGGGGGTGAGAGAAGTCAAGACATTGATTATTTTGAGTAAAGGGAGGAAGGGATCAAAGAGGGTAGGGGGTTTCTCTGAGATGTTGGTTATGTTCAGTTTCCTGATCTGGGCATTGGTTGTGTGTTACCCATGAGGGCTTCCTTGGTGAAAATTCAAACTGTCATTTATATCTCAGTTCCAATATCTATTTGTCCAATACTGATATGTCTAAACATGGACATATTTTCAACTGAAACTCAGTTTTCTAAACTTTGCAGAAGGTTCAATTACCTGTATGATAAGCATAAGGCATGTCAAAGATGTAAATAATACATTAAATGCCTAATAATCATTAGTCCTATACACAATTTTGTTACTTTTAAAGCAGCTTAATAAAAGTATTTACATCATGGGGTTGTTATGAATAATCTAAAGAATAATCAAAACACATCACAGTTCCTGACACATAACAAATTCTCAAAATTGTGAACTTTTGGGACTATATTTATGAAACTTGCATTTGCATGATTCCTAAGGATTTCTAGCCACTGCCAGTCACTATATACCAACATATATTAGGATTTTTAAGAACACGCACCACCATGTGAGTTCTGTCTGAGACCTTAGGGAGATACCTCGTTTGCAAATACCAGTTTGAGCATGGGTAGGCAATCTCTCCTCACTCTTTTCTTTCTGCTACAGGCATGGATACATGGTTTGCCCTGCTTGTGGAGTGTGGCCCAGGTGTGAAACATTCAATTTCTAGCCACAAGGGAACTGTGAAAACAGAAGGTATTAAATATTTATCAGGATCATCTACTTTGACTTTTCTTTTTCTTGTATCTTTTTTGCAGACCGGCACAAGAACACAGACCTATGCTGGGGGAAGGCGGCGGACCAGTGAGCTACCGCTGCAGTCAGAATTGCCTTCTCTCCTGGCTCTGCCACTTCCCAAATGACATTGGCTGAGTCCTTTCAGCTCCCCATGTGTCACATGGTTTGTCTGTAATGAGGTAATAATAACAGTACTGACTTGTTAGGGTTGTCATGAGAATGAAATGAGATAGCCTATTTAAAACCTGGAAGGGTACTTGGCATGAGTTTTTAGAAAACAGCAGCTCTTATTTCTACTTCCTTTCTATTCTTGGTCTTGATTATATTTCTCTGTTTGTAAATTGGGATATAATTTGTATGGTATGAAGGTTGTCATTTTAAAATGTGTCAGTCAGTGATTTTTAATATCTTCACAAGGTTGTGCAACCATCAGCACACTGTACTTCCAGAATATTCTTATTGCCCTTAAAAGAAACATCATATGCATTAGCATACTATCCTCCTTCTCCTCAACCACTGAAAACTACATCTATTTTCTGTTTATACTTTTGTTTATTCAAGATTTTGCATATAAGTGTAATAATAAAATACATGACCTTTTGTAACCAGCTTCTCACACATAGCATGTTTTCAAAGTTCATTCATGTTGTAGCATAGATTGCCACTTCATTACTTGTTAACAGCTAAGTAAATTCCATTTTATAGATATATCACATTCTGTTTATACTTGACTGTATTCTTAAAGAAAATTTAGACGTCGCTTAGAAGAATTCTGAAGACATCACAGATATCCTTTCATCTGTAGAGATGGAAGTGTATTTTAGATCTAACAGTGAGAGATGCTATTGAATACTGCTTAAGATCATAGACTCTGGAGCTTAATGCTTAAGTATAAAAGCCAGACTGATCTTTGTGAAGTTAGGCAAGTAATAAATTTCTTTCTCCCTCAATTTTGTCATCTGTATAATGGGGATATAATACCTCTCACGTAGGTTATATTTGAATAAAAAATTAGACTTTCTGTGGTCCAGGGTTGCAAAATTTAACCCCTTTTCCTAGTCTACAATCTCGGAAGTATGTGAGAAATAAGGGCTCTTCGGAGTTTTTGGATATTGTTCCCTCCTACATCAGTTAATGACATCATTAACCCCAATGATCAATCTTCACCACCTGAACAGCAAACATAAATAAAAGAGAGAGGTATCATCATCTCCCTGTGCTCACAACTATGAGATAAAATAAAATATCATTTTCATTTTTGAGAATAATTGTGTGCCTAGGAACATCATTTGCAAATTCAGATTAACTGGGATTTGCATATTAGTTATCATGTCTTCATTGGCTCAATTTCAATTTCAAATGGAAAAAAAAATACCTATTTTAAAGGAGACTAATATGACAGTCATTAATGACATACAATAAAATGTGGTAATGACACATATATGTGTATAAATGCATATATGTACAACTTATATAAACATATGCAAATTACAAGTAATACATATGTATTACAGGTAGATGTATATAGAGACGTAAATGTAGATATCTATCATCTCCACCTATTTTATGCCACTACAACTTAAATTGGAACCAGTCATCAAAATCTGCTGAAATCAATTGAAAAAGCCATTATGCAGGAGTTCAGGAGTTGCATAGAGTCCTTGTGCATGACGGATTCTAAAGTGGGCCTCATTCATTCTCTTCTTTGCAGTGGCTTGTTTCATTGGTCCGGATCACCAGACTGGGACTAGGTATCCTGAAGATCCATTTTCTGCAGTCATCCATGGAGGAAGCAGTCACCTGTTAAATTTAGATTTCTTGAATCTGCCAAGAGTCTGACACAATGATAAACAGCCACCATTTCTAGGAAAGGTTGAGAAAGCTCACTCATTCACTGTTAATTGCTTTGTGGTACTGAACCATAAAACTGCAGTGACTCAGTCCATCGCAATATGCGATCATGAAGGGGTGGCCACTCATCTTGATGACATTAAGGTCATTTCATCCATCTCCTGGGCATTCACTAATTGGCTAGTATCAGTTTTAGGATACAGCTTTTTGAGTAACTGAGGGTGTGTAGAAATTTCTTGGGAAATTATTTACAAGGAAAATTATCTTCCTCGCTATTCCTAGCCATGTGGAAAAGAGAGGCTCTATGGGTTCTTAACTATCACCTTCATGGTTCTTTATTTTCATCCTTTAAGTGTTCTTCCCAAGAAGAAGAAATTCCAATGTAATCAAACACAGGTCAAGTTATTGATTAGGCCACACTGGACATGTGTATGTGAGAACTCATATCTAGAATATCCCAAAAGCACACACTTCCGTCTCCTTACTTTGAAAGGCCTAGTAAGATTTTAAAAAATATGAAGTTGGACTTTAGAGGCCAAAATAAAGGAATAGTAAGCTTTGGCTTAAAACCTCATGTCTTCAAGTCCTGCTTGTCAGTCTCTGGTCAGATTCTCACTAGGATCCTCTAGGCTTTACCATCAGAATATGTTTGCCTATATTGATTTTAAGAACCTGATTTTAAAGGGTCTCTATGGTACTGGAAAATATTAAGTAATTTCCAAGTTCTTTGGTTTAATTCCATAAAATGGGCACCCTCACACAGCATTGTCCCTTTATTTCTAAAACTAGTTTCTTGGGAAGTGGCATTATATTCCACAATGAGAACTTTTGTAATTTTCTTAGATGTGGATCAGAAAAAAAAATATAAACATGGGAAAAAGGGGTTATAGAGTATAGGAAAAAAAACAACCCTGGACAAATAACAAAATACCTACATTTATTCAAAAGACACTCATTGAACACCTACTTTGTGCACTTCACTGTTCTAGAAGCTGGGATTGCACTAGTGAATAAAAAAATAGAACTAATCTCTGCCCTTGTGGATCTTCAATTTGGAGAGGTATACAGATAAGTAAATAAGTAAAATATTCAACATGTGAGAAGATAAGGGCCATGCAGAAAAATAAAGCAGAGGAAGAGAGCATAGACAATTTGGGGTTTAGGAAGGAGTTGTTTATTTTAAATAGGGGTTTCAGAGAAGGATCCATACAGAAGATCCCATCAGAGTGAAGATCTAAAAGAGGTAGGAAAGGGAACCACATGATATCTGCAGCAGAGGTAATGGAGAGTGAAAAGGCCCTCAGGCAAATGTGCCTGGTGCGTTTGAGAAATTGTAAGTCAGTACAGCCACAGGAGAGTTGGCTGGAGGCAAGTTAAGATGAGATGAGAGGAAACTGGAGACTAGATTGTAAGGCAGGCCTAGGCACGAGCCAGTTCAGACATTCTTCATTATGCTACATTAGAGTCCGATTCATATACAAGAAGATGATCCTATTTTAAGCCCACAGTTTTATGAGTTTTGACAAATGTGTACACACATGTAGCCACAACATAATCATGACATGACACTTTTTCAACATCCCCCAGATGTCCTTTGTGTCCACTTCCCCAACTACAGCATCTGGCTACTTGTAATCTTTCTGTCATAATAACTTGATTTTTCCAAAATTATCCTTCCATGTATATTCTTGAGTGAGGCTCTTCTGACTTAGCAATAAAATAAATGAAGACAGGACAAGGTAGATGCACCTCAAGCTTGGCATGCTGGGTAGTATTTCATTGGGGGACTATGCCAAAATATGTGTATCCAAATCCACCTATTGAATCTTTGTATTGTTCCCAGTTTGAGTAATTTTATACAAAGATTTTGATTTTGCAAGCGTGTGCATATAATTCTTGTGGGGATAGATTTTTAATTTTTCTCAAGTAAATTCCCAGAAGTGGAATGCTTAGGTTATAGACTATAGATATGTATAAGCATATAGGAAAATACCAAACCTTTTTTCAAAAATGGATCTACCATTTTGTATTCTACTTAGAAATGGATAACATTTCCAGTTGCTTCCCATACTTAAGAATGGTTGATGCCGTCAGCCTTTGTGATGTGGTCATGCTGGCAGTTACCTGGGTTATCCCATTGCCATTCCAATATACATTTCTATGATGACTAACAATTTTTCAATATTTAAAATGTAATTTACTTTCATGCAAATCATGTTCAAACAATTTTTACAAAATTGTAACAGGCTGACTGTCATTTTATTAAGTTTTAAGTATCTTGCACATAGTCTGGATATTAGTTCTTCATCAGTGTGTACGCCATCTCTTTGGTTTTATGATGATGTCTTTTGAAAAACGTCTTAATTCACTTGAAGTCTAACATATTAATTTGTATTTGCTTTTTGAATGTTTGATTATCATAAATTTGTTAAGACTTTATTACAGAAGTTTAAAAATTTTAGACATTTATGATCTGCTTCAAGTTTTTTTTTGTATTTTATTTATAGGGTGTCAGATAAGATTGAGAATTTTTTCCATGAGAATATTCACACATTCCACTAGTATCTATTGAAAATGCCACACTTTCATTATTCAATGCTTTATCAATTTTCTGGAAATTAACTGGCCATATGTGTGCATGTCTTTCCTCCACTCCAATCTGTATCTCTCCTTATGTGAATGCCAGCCTAGTTTATTTATTGTGATTTAAGAATAAGTCTTTAAATCAGGCTATGTAACGTTTTTCATTTTAGAATTACTTCACCATTTTAACTTCATCTTTCCATATAAATTTCCAAATCAATTTGTCTCTTACTACAGGAAACTATCCTGGGATTTTAATTGAAATTTCATGTACCACACAGATAAATTAGGGATAATGAACATTTTAACAATATAAAGTTTCCCCATCTACTATTATCATGTTTGTCCATTTATTTAAATTGTTGTATTCTCTCAGGAATGTTTTATAGTTTTTATTTGTGGATCATATAGGTATTTAATTTAATTAATTCAAATTATTTAAAATTTAACATGATAGTATAATGGAGCATTTTATTCCATTTTGAATTTTTATCTAACTGATAGAAACACTTCTGGTTTTAGGTGGCGACTTGGGATCTTGCTGGGTGCCAGAACCCCATAACAATTCCAGTAACCTTTAACAAGCTTTGCTTGTTCTTACATTATTAGAGCTACTGGAATGATATTGAATAGCAGTCATGAGAACACACAGTCTATACGTGTTCCTAAAACTCATATTATGATTTTTGTTTCAAAAATTAGTTATTTTCCAAAATTAAATGAATAGTGAATATCTTCTAAACCTTACCTTTTTTTGCTCCTTACTGTTTTCTGTAGTTCCTGTTTCTCTTTCTTCTCTCTGAGAAGTTGTTGAACATATCTTATGAAACCTATGCTCTGGGAACACAAGGAAAAAAAAAGTCTCTATTTTCTGTGAGATGTAGAATTCTAGGTTCAGTTCTCTTCTTTCAGCACTGCAAGAATACCACTGCACTGTGCTGCTTGCTTAGCTTAGTGATGGTTCTTGTTTCACTTCTTGTGTCTCCACAACCCATCAAATCCACTGAACTTAGTTTGCATGGTGGTCTCAAAATTTCCTCCAAACAGAAGTTCTGAGGGATAATAGCTCATATCTTATTGGGTTTGTTTTTCAGGTATCACAATTTGTTCATCTTGTTTGTCCAGTATGTGAAAAATCATCATTTCATATATTTGTTCAGCGTTCTGGTTGTTGAGAGTAGGAGGGAAAATCCTGTAGCAGTTATTCCCTTGTGAGCTAGAAATAAAAATCCCTCAATCTAGTTCTGATTTTTCTACAGGGACAGTCATTTTAACCTGCTAGGACTTCGCATTGACATTTGTAGGGTATGATGAATGGTCTTTATGGTCTCATCCTGTTCTGACACATCGTCTTTATTACTGCCTCCTGTGGCTCAATATGCGAAGAGAGTAGAATGTGATGAACAGTGTAGGTGAACGGCCCCCAGCTCAGGCAATTTGAGAGAGTGGAGCTGTTCCACATTCAGAGGGGCAAAATACTACCGTGGAAAGTAGGAGGCCACATGCCAGGTAGTCCACAGAAGAGAGTAAGCAAGGTGATAATCATATGCTTGACTTTTTTCAGAGGAATCCGTTACAATTCATTAGTGTAACCTTAATGACCTTGAAATGTCCAACACATTACTCTAAAACTTCTCAAAGGCTATTCCCTGAGTCTCATAGACTTTGGTTTTGCTAAGGGTAATGGATAGCCAATGCTCATCCACGCCATGCATCAGCACTACATTGGCATATATAGTAGTGACCAGAATATGGACAAAGCATGAAAAAAGTGCAGAACCTATTCTCTGTTTTTAGGACCAGGTATTGAACTCAGGGGTACTCAACCACTGAGCCACATCCCCAACCCTATTTTTTTTTTTTTTTTATGTAGAGACAGGGTCTCACTGAGTTGCTTAGCACCTCGCCTTTGCTGAGGCTGGCTTTGAACTCGCAATTCTCCTGTCTCAGCCTCCCTAAGTGCTGGGATTACAAGCATGAGCCACTGCGCTCAGCTGAGAACCTATTCTTCATTCTGCATAAACCTCACTATTATCCTGGGCAAACTGCTTTGCTTTCTAATCCTCAGTTTCTCCATCTGTAGAAGAGACATGAAACTACTTACTTTATCTGATTTCAAAATTATTTGATAAAAAGCAAACAAACATGATGAGACAGAGGATAGAAATAAGTGGTGGAGTACTTGGCTAGCAGGCATGGAGGCATGCATCCAGTCCTCAGCAGTACACACACAAAGTCACACACATGACAGTGTGAATGAATATGTACTTCTTATAAGCTGTAAAGAGATGTGTAAAATACAATGTCAGTAGTATACCACTATATAAACATAGTGGTTTAACTATCTATGCTTCATCTGTCCATAGATCTGTAATTTGTCTTGCAATATTTCTCTTATTCTCCAAATGTCTCTACAAAGGCAGGGTAGCTAACTGTAGATCTAGAATATGTCATGCTGAGATGTTGAGTCTCTACATTTGGAGGCTGAGTGTGACCAAAAGTGTATGCATTCCTACGTGCAGGCATGTGCATGTGTGCATGTGTGTGTCTTATGATAGACTGGCTGTATCTCTTGTAGAAGAAATACCCGTGACCATCAGAAAATTCTCTGAAAATAGAAGAATTATTGGGAGAAAAATAAGGTCAAATATTTTTTACATCAAATCTAAAATTAGAGCTACTTGTTTAGGCAGAGATCTGTGCCAATAGAGAAATGTCCTAGAGGGATGAGTTGATGATTTTTAGCTATAGTGTTTCCTCATGTGCTTTATAAACAATAAAGTAAAGCTATATCAGTATCATTTGTTAAGATTCAAGCACAGATGCAGTTATTTTTCCTACATGTTAATACATTGCAATTGAAGACAAGGAATTCCTTCCAATTAGGGCCCTACCTGTGTGGCCACCATATTGTTCAGAGTGATGGTCAACACAGTGTGACAGGGACAGAATAATGTAGAGGTTGGTGGCACCACATCAGATGCTGACAATATCCCTTATTAACCTGTGACTGTGGCCAGGATGTCCCTGCCTCTGGATCAATTTTCTTGTCTGGGAATTGGAAGAGTTGTGTTAGATAACTCAAGCTCTAACTTTATTTAGGATTCTCTTTGCATCTCAGCCAATCTTGTAAAGAGAATCTCTGGAAAACACATGCAGACGGATCCACCCCACAACCCAGAGCATTCTGAGATTTCAGAATTATTGCTGTGGATTAAACACTAATGAAGCAGACTAATATCTTTGAAGTTTATACCAGCAATGGCCAAAAGGTACTACTCATACTTTGTGTGCATTAGTGAATCAGAGCCTTTTACTTATGACAAAGAATACACATGGCACTAATCCTGTGTAAGCTCCAGAGGAAATCAGAGATTCCCTTTCTCCATTGTCTATAGACATAGATCCTAAAGTTCTGGCCTTAAATTTTATTGGAATTCTACCAAAGTTAGTTCTGAATACCTCCATGCAACTTCTAAGCAGTGATTCTCTTTGGATACTGTGTGATTGGGATTTGGGGAGTTCTTGATGGAATAGCTCTCAGGAGACAGAGAGGCTATGGAGAGCAGTAGTCAAGACAGAAGAGGATAGTCCCAACCTGGTCTATGTTATGATTATCTCCAGCGTGGTTCACGGAATTAGACCCAAAACAGGTCGGAGTGATCTATTGTCAGATCAGGCAGCACCCTTCTTTAAAGCCCACCAAGGGCTTCCCTTTTCCTCCATGGAAAAGTCTCCAGTCTACAAAGCCTCACATGATCTGGCTGCCGGTTTCTTCTTTGACCACATCCCTAGCACCTCTCTTCTTGTCCAGTTGGCTCAAGCAACAGGTCTGCCCCACCTGTTACTGTCAAAGACAACAGTTCCTTCCTAAACTTCCCAACTTACACCTGCTCTTCTCTGTTTCTGGAATGTTCTTATCCTAGGTCCCCTCTAATGTTGCTCACCTCCTTGGCATCTTTACGCACTGCTGAGGCTGTCTGCCACCATCCATTTAGAGTTGTTTTCCCGATGTTCCTGAGACCCTCTGCTGTGTACCCCTATCCCCAGCACTCACTACCTTCTAAAACATATTTTACGCATTTGTTTTCTTGTTTTTATTATATAGATTATAAATAACAGAGCTTGAAACTAAGGTTGTTCTTACTAAGTTTAGTGACTAGAAAAATGACTAATTCTTGAAAGGGAAATAATAAATCCATTTTGAATAAGTGGATCAGTGAGATGGGAAGAAGAAAAAAAAAAAAAAACCAAGAAGGATAACTGAAGGGCAATTGGTACCTGGAACTTGCACTTTTAATTACCCCAAGAAGAGTAAGTTTTGCCTGAGAACATAAATTGAAACTCTTATTGAACCAGCATCTTTAGAGGACGTAACCAGCTCACTGGAGTCAGGAGTTAAGTGACTTGCTGAGATCACTCTGTGGTTCAGTGGCACAGCTGGGTCTATAGCTAACTTGCATGTTCACTTACCACCAAGCCCCCCATTCACCCTGACAGGTGCACAGACTCATGAAAAATCACTTGCCAGGTTGGAATGTTTCTCTTTTTCATGCATTTACATGTTAGAAGTAAAAAAAACAGAAATTCGGTGTATAGAGGTTTATGAATATGAAATATCAACTAAAACAAGGCATTCTATGTGCACTTTTAATCCTACTCTTGATGATCAAAGGGGTCTTTTCATGCCCCCTCCTTATTAGGAACCATATTTCATAGTGGGTTGATGGAGACATTCAGCTGCAACTTCTCCTGTGCTCACGATGCTAACACATGATGGAACTTTTAAAAGAATGTTGTGCATGTTTCTTGCTCTTTTTGTCTCAATGATGAGTCACACAAGAAAATTAAAATTCTGAAGGAAAATGCAATATACATTCAAAAACGTTTTTGGAATGAATACAAGAGGGAGTGTGGAATGGTGGGAGTGGGATTCTCTTTCTTCATGTTCTCCAGGTAGAGAGCAGGGGTGGGGGAAATTGAAAATAAAATATTTTTGAAACCATTAATTATTAATAATGAAAAGGACTTTCGTGCCCCCCTCCCCTCCTTCTAGCACAACATCTTAGAAATGCAGCAACAGAAGCATGGAACAATGACTCATCTATTATCACACACCCTGTGAGCAGACAGGGTTAGGAGCCCTAATCGTGTGACTCTGCATTTGGAACTGTTCCCTGGTTTTGTGCTATTTCTGTAAACTAAACTATATTTATCTAAAAACCAATACCTCATGTTACACGCAAAGAAAATACAGAAGTGTCACAGAGGAGAGTCAAATATTTATTTTTGGTGATATAATTGGACACATACAAGGTAAAGAAGTCAAGCTGTAAAAAGGCAAGATAGGTTAGCACCCTAACTGAGAGAACCAGGATTTCTAGCCAGCTTGTTTCAGTGTAGAAACTCCATTTTTCACGAACCCAGTTGCCTCCAAATGTTGAATTTGCATTCATCACAGATATTGATTTTTTTAGGGATTCATAGATCCAAAAAGTGTAATGAAAGCAATGTTGAAAGGGTATGAAATAAGTTGGGACGTTTGGTCCTTCCAAGAAGTTACATTTTTTATAGTCATTTTGAAGATAAGGAAATAGAGTCTCCTAATGTTAACAGAACTCCAAAGAGGGAGATTTGGATTTGGGTCTGTTTAATGCCAGTGTCTACCTTCTGCAAAGAAGGGCACTGGTTACCTTAGAGGAGATACACTGAAGAGTGAGGAGAACTTTATAAAGTTCTTGGAAGCTAGAATCATCAAAGCACACTTCACAATCAGTTGAGACCCTTCTTTACCTCCAATAAGTCTTTTTTTTTTGGTACTGAACTCAGTTTGGATTGAACTCAGGGGTACTCCATCACTGAGCCGCATCCCCAGCCCTATTTTTGTGTTTTATGTAGAGACAGGGTCTCACTGAGTTGCTTAGCGCCTCGCTGTTGCTGAGGCTGGCTTTGAAATCACGATTCTCCTGTCTCAGCCTCCCTAAGTGCTGGGATTACAGGCATGTGCCACTGTGCCCGGCCGTTCCAATAAGTCTTAATGAAGGCAGTGCCTTCTACATTCAGAGAGAGAACTGGACTGTCTAGCATGAACTAATTTCTGAATTAATATCTACTAGATTGAATTAGAATAATGTGATTACATAACAATTATGGTAATAAGTATATTAATATTCAATAATTAATTATAATATTAAATCACATTCACATGACCTCAGAACACTATCTCTAGAACCTGAAATTATGCTATTAATGTTACTTATTTACATGTTTGTCTCTCTTACTAAACTTGACAGCTCTTGAGGACAAAGGGAATGTATATTCCTCTCTAAACCTGGTGATACTATAAACACTCAAGCAGTAAACAGTTAAGAGACAGATGAGTTCACGTCTCCATGAGATATTCACGGTAAATATTATTTTTAGAAAACTGAGGCTCTGAGTGATTAGTTTACTGCCAAGCTAATAAGTGGTGGAAATGGCACTTGAATTAGAGTTTTCCCTAAGTAATTTAATATTATATTATTTACATTCCATGATTATTTCATATTCCATAAATACCTTCCCTTACCTCTGCAATAGAAATGAGAGTATGTCTCTCTCTTTTTCTTACCTGGCCATTCCAACTTCTCATCACCTGAGTAATTTTTAAAAATACGCCTGGACACTTTATGGCATTTAATTCCTTCTCCGTATCCTTTCCAAGTCTCTCAGGTCAAAGATTTTGCAAAGCCCCTATAATTGTCAGATAAATAAAATCACATTGCTCATAATTACCAGGGACAATTCTGTGTAATTAGATGTTAACTCTAGTGTCCCCTTGCCTTCATGACTCTGAATAAATACCCATTCCTGTCTCAGTCTGGGAAAAAGCTTGGTTGAAAATGTAACTGCTTTGTTGCTCTCTATGTAATTAACTACCATTAAAAGCCACTAATTAGATCGTAAGTTTTAAATAAGTTGCCCTAATTACCTTTGGTACATGGCGTATTGAGTCAGGAGGGCAAGTCCTTCAGAGCCAAGAAAACTTGGCTCTGTCACTGAGAGAATTAACAGAGCCATTGGGCTTCTTTTTGCCCCCATTCATAAATGGAAAAAATGAGCATGTAGGGAACTGGATGGACAGAAGCAGAGGTGAGTACTGTTGGTAGAAGCCAAGCAAGTCAGGGATCATCTCATGCTGTCTCTGGGACAATGCCCACCGGGCAAGATGGTGTCTCATCAAGTCCTGATGCAGGATGGAAACTGCTGTAGGCTCACCACCCAGCACTGAACGGGTGAGTGACTGCATAAGTGCGTGAACAGAAAAGCGTATGGGAGGCAACATGGCATGGTAGTTATCAACTTCACTTTTTTTTTTTTTTTTTTTAATTTTTATTCTTGTTTTATTTAGGCTTACATGTTGACAGTGTAAATTGATTCATTGTACATAGATAGAGGATAACATACAATTCTCTAGTTGTAAGTTGTATAGAATCACATCATATATGCAGTCATACATAAAGTCAGGGTTATTATGACCATCACATTCCATCACCCTTGCTGTCCCCATGCCCCCTCCCCCCTTACACCCCTGTGAACGGAGATCCACCTTTGTTCCCATGTCCTTTCCCACATTATGGATCAGCATCCACTTATCAATGAGTACATTCGGCATTTGGTTTTCTGAGATTGGCTTACTTCACTTAGCATGATATTCTCCAACTCCATCCATTTACCTGCAAAT